>CAJNIZ010000519.1:0-31711 GCA_905231905.1 Symbiodinium pilosum | reverse complement strand
TCCGCTTCGGCGACACCGACCAGTTTGGCCCGTACTACATCCGGCCGCCTCCGTACCTCATCAACTTCTGGGGCATCTCCTCACTGAACCTCTTCTGGACCAAGGACGCCAGCATCGAGCCCGTAGGAGTCCGCGATATCTACGCGGGATCCTTACTTTGTACTTCCCAGTGAAGAGGATACCAATTTGTGCATGTAGATTGTGCAGATTTGTAGCTTCATGCGGGGGATGTATAAGGGCCGTTTGATCAGTTGTTATGGTACAGGTTGGTGACCAGTTTTGCTATACAAGGAACAAGTAAGTAAAGGCCATCCATCAAATTGACAGACACCATAATCATTCAAAGGTTTCCAAGCATTATGCGTCCCTTTTGGGAGATCTCCACAATAAGGACTATAGTGTGTGGGGGTTTATATATTGGATCCCCATATTGATTATGGAAATTACCCATGGAATCTGCCATTTCAAGGCGCTGGAGTTCCAGATCTTCAAGAATCCCCTGTGCTTGGGCTTTGAAGTGGGTGGTGTACATGCGAACCGCTCAAAGAGCTTCCACTGTGGGGCCATTTGAACAGCTTCAATTTGAGGAATTGATGACTTCAGGATTTTTGAGGGCTCGTATGTCCAAGTCTCGATTGAAGATGTCTTTCGCAGCAATTCGATACGCAGTGTTTCTGCTACTGTACTCTTGAGGAAGCCCCAAGAACTGTTCCAGAACTTGCAGGGCCTGTTCCAGCGGATACGTGAGATTGGTAAGAGAGACCACCTCCATGTGGGAGCTTCCCAGAATGTCCCCTACACAATCCCTAATGGTGACCTCCATCATTCCTGTAGAATGTTCATGAGGTGCCCCAATCCCAGTTATTTTGAGACCTGCATTTTGAATTGAAGCCTAGTTTCTCAAGCCGAAAGACTACCCAGGCACGATATGGATCCATTCCGCCATTTCCATTCTCAACACGAGTAGCCAAAGCACTCCGTATTCAGCCTCATTCTTTTCTTTGTGGTTCCCATTCAGCAGAGACGTGGCTTGTGTGGCAGCACCAAGGCAACCCAAACCAAACTGTAGGACATCTCTTGCAGGCCTAAGTTGCTGAATGAAAGCAATCTAACTTCCAATCAAGCAGTTCAAGGTTGACCTGGGCGCTCCAATGCAGTAAGTTCTCGGATATCCTAATACCAAAAATGAATTACATTGGAGGATTCAGGGAGGGTTCAGGGGTCCACCTGCAGTCAAATCCTAAACCCTAAACCCTAAATCCTAAACCCTGAGCCCTAAACCCTCAAGCGAGGTGGTCCTTCTTCTACATCTTCTCGGTCTTCATCTTCATGTACCATGCCTGTGTGGGCTGGAAGAAGGCTGCCTCCAAAAAGGGCTCTGGGTATGGGGCTTTAGGGTTTAGGGGCTCAGGGTTTAGGTTGTAGGGTTTAGATGCAGCTTGGGGGTTGAGGTTCTGGGCATGGTGGGTTCCCATGCCATCCCACAAGGGCTACCTTAGCCGCTCTAATCTCAAGGATGTGCTGTGGTGTGCTTTTGAGACGCGGAAATAGTGGCGAGCGTATTTCAGCCGAATCTTTCTAGGTCTATGACATACTGCCGTCCCCAAATCCTCCCAAATTGGGTTTTTGGGGCTTCTACCGGTTATCGTAGCCCTACCTCCGAGGTATGGGACAACTTGCTGGTTGTTGGTAGGGAATGGAAACAATAATGGAAGCTACTATAAGGTTGAGGGCGTAGAGAATGGACAAGAACACGGAAATTGTGATAAGCTTGGAGGTCATATATAATGGCTGCGAGCAGTCTGCCAATTGAACCCTGAACCTTAGCTTGAGGAGACTATTAGTTGCATCCCATGTAAAGTCTGAAGGTTTCTCCAGAGGTTTTGAGAAAATCCACATCCTGAAGTCCGTCTGTGGTCGGTCTGCCTTGGATCCCCAAGGATCGAAATCCTACGCCGCCCAAACTACAAAAAAAAATGTTTGAACCTAGATGCTCTAGTTTCGATATAGGAGTGGACCCAGCATTGCTTGCAAAAAATCAGTACGATTCGACCATTAATTCTCATCCCCATGCATTCCTTATCTGTACCCTACTGTGATGTAGTGAGTCCCATTTGCTTTTTCATTATCCCTATACAGTCGCGATGCATAGCATTGCTTACAAGGATTCAATCCCCTCCATCTGATAAAAATCCTCCCGCCCCTCAACGGCCCGCGTTCTCACTTTGGCAGGGCGAAGGTTTATCAGTATTGGGGGCTGTGGTGTTGTTAGTTGGGGGAGGCAATTATTTGCATCATCTGTGCCAGGCTAAGCCTGAGTTGTCGAGCCCTAAACCCTCATGCCGAAATCCCCAACCCTAAGCCCTAAAACCTAAACCCCAAACACCCTGAACCACAAGCTCCTCTACCCTAAATCCGGTAGCTTAAACTAAGCTCTCCCCGACACCAAGAGCGTGGAAACCTACCCCTAAAGTCCTAAAGCCCAACCCCCAAACCCCCAAACCCCCAAACCCCCGAACCCCTAAACCCTAAAGCCTTAAACCCTGAAGCCCTAAAACCCTAAAATTCCTAAACTCCTAAGCCCTGAACCTTCACCCTGGCCAGGTAACACCAGTGCTAGGCATTCCCAGGGGTCACATCTGGCGTGTGGAGATCATCGGCTACGCCATCATGCGCCCCGGAATAGGGTTTTGGGGTTTGGGGGTTCAGGGGTTCGGGGGTTTAGAGGTCTAGGGGTGTACAGGTTTAGCTTTTATATGGCTTAGGGGTTACAGGTTTAGGTTTTAGGATTTAGGGGTTTAGGGTTTAGGTTTTAGGGTTAGGGGTTTAGGGGTTTTGGATTTAGGGAATGGTGGAGAACTTTAAAACCCTCAACAGCCCCTTTTATGGAGAATCAAAATTGGAAACAAAAATGGAAGATGAAAAGGATTATTCTTTTAGGGTTTAGGATTTAGGTTTCACTTCCGGAATAATGTAGAACACGAAAGAGGATATGGGCAACCTACAATCAAGACTCAAAAGCGTAACCGCATGGAACATGAAATGGAAACGGCTATTTCGGGGTAAGGTTTAGCGTTTAGGGATGTTACCTTCAAAATGGAGAATAAGATGGAGAAGAACATGGAAAATTTACGTGGAAGCTGGATTTGCAACGGGGTCATGTAATGTAGCAGCCGAAATGATTTTCAATTTTATGCTCTCAGCTTCCTGTACAAGTATGGTATGGGATTCGTCAAACAGACCTCGCAATGACATTGGTGATTTTTCATGCCCCTGCAGTACACGATGTGTGGGGTATGACTTGGTGTTTAGGAGTTCGTTGTGGGTTTATTTAATGTTTAGGAAGGCAGGTTGAATAATGCCCCAAAACCTGTTAGATTTAAATGAGCTACAGTCTAGACTCCTTAAAGGGGATTCTATAGGGGACTACTATAGGGGTTATTAAGGGGGATACAAGGAGTTTAGACTATAGCTCACATGTCAGTGTAAGGAGCTCCCAGGAACAGTGGCATGCTTCTTCAGCAAGGAATCTGCCCAGCGGCTTTTGTATACCTAGGTGGGCCCCTGCTTTTTGGAGATGATGATTCTATTGCTCCCACTTTGATGGGATGCGCAGATAAGAGATCCAATCCCGAGCCACACCTTGCATGGGGGTATTACCAAGGCGCTTAGCACAGGGAACCTATAACAGGTAGGTGCACAACGAGCCCGCCAGGGTGGATTGCCCATGTAACAAACCTCAAACTTAATTTTGGTTTTTAGTTCGAACCCGGCAACCCTGAACCCTAAATCTTTAGGATCGTCATGGGCCTTGTGTACATCTCCTTTCCGCTTTACGTCATGGCCACGGCACCCTTCGCAGGCCTTTTCGGCCAACTGACGGTTTTGCTTACAGCATCATCTATTGATCGGACGAGTCGCAAGTTTTGAGTGACTTGAGGGATGGTTATGATGGTTTGGTTAAGGGTATGATTTGCGGGTGAAGGCGAGCCGTTACACATATTACGGCTGGTATTTCTGATTTTGTACTGACATGGGATACTTGTTATGACGACTTTACAATTGTTGCAGCCACTACCGCGGCTCCTGATTGTGTTTTCATGTTTGCTGCTGTTAATTAGTATTGTTGCCATTACTGCCACAACAACAGCAGCAGCAACAAAGATGACAAGAAGCAGAAGAAGCAGAAGTACAAGAAGAAGAAGAACTGCACATGGTTCTACTACTGTTGCTAGTTCTTCTTCCGCCACTACTAATGGTTCTTCTCCTCCTCCTACTCTTCCTGCTACTGCTAGTGCTACTCCTACACCAATTGCTCCTAGTACTACTACTACTACAACTACTACTACTGTACTACTACTACTACTACTACTACTACTACTACTACTGTACTACTACGACGGCTACGACGACGACGACGACAACTACTACTACTACCACCACTACTACTGCACTTACTGCTCTTCCTACTCCTACTATTCCTGCTACTCCTACTACTCCAGAAGCCTTTCTCCTGCTATTGCTCGTGCTGTTACTTCTCCAACTGTCACTACCAGGCGAGGGCTTTGTTTTTTTAGGGGACTTTCCAAGTCTCCTGAGCCCCAGGCTGCTGGACACTCTGAGAACCATCATGCTTATTATATAACCCCAATATACTATACGAAAGTAGTTTCCATTTCATTTTCCATTATCCCAATAACAACCCTAGTAAACCCAATATAACCCCAATATAATGTAGTAGTTTCCATTTCGTTTTCCATTATCCCAATATAACCCCAACATACTACAGTAGTTTCCATTTCCTGCATGACCTTAGTATCCCATGATGCAATCGTGCCAAAGGGTTACTATACGAGGTATTCAAGATACTCACTGTAGCTGTAAACGACTTTGCAGCTCTGGGCGGTCTACCTTCCTTGCATAAGAAGAACCTAGCCGAGTTCCAAGTGGGCCTCGCGCTGCAGTACTCCCGTAATTGTAGGGGACATTTTGGGTACTGCCCTAACAGTTGGATGTTAATAGTAATATAATTTTATACGGCCCTTAACGTAAGCCCTACTATAGACTGTCAATGCATGGGGGCAGTGCCCAAGGGATGCTCCAGTCGCACTCGGAGGCATCCCCACCCTTCAGGCAGTCCCACCTCAAGATCGTCCATAGCCAACCCTAAACCTCAGATGGGGGCCCTAAGTGGGCCTTTCTCAAAAGTAGAGTCTTTCAGCAGCCCCAGATGTGATAGCGTTCCGAGTTGATGGAATCATCATGTCCAGCAATTCCCACGTTGCAGGTTATGAGAAGAGCATCCAGCTCCCAGGAAGGGTTGAGTGAGCAGCAAGGTGCCACAGCTGGTCTGAGGGTTTGGAGGCAAAGGGTTTTGAAGGTTTTGAGGTATGGGTTTTGGAGTATTGGATTCTTGGGTGTGGAGGTTGAGTGAAGTCTGTAGGGTGGGATGGGATTTTGTTTTTGGTGTGGGGCTCGAGGCGAAAGACTCCCTTCGGCACGGAGACAACCGCTGGTTCATGTTACCCTCCTACAAACTACTGGGTTGTTGTTAAGGAACTTAAATTAAGTTACTATAATGGGGAAGCCCTATTATTTACTATATATACCCATTATGGTAACTTAATTTAAGTTCCTTAACAGCGACCCAGATTCTGAAAGCGCCGTAGTCAAGAACCATGTTGGTACAGGGAAGAGTATAGTCCCTTTTAAGTACGAAGAATATGGGGTATATGGGGATCTTATGAAAATTATACCCGCGGCCATATTCTATCTACTTAAGGGGGACTCTACACCCAAACTCCAAGTCTATCAGTTGCAGCGTAGGTCCAATTCAGGCAAGTTTGCGAAAGCATCTATGAGTGCTGCGCACCTTGATTGAGTGATCTATGACTGAAGTCTGCAGTGGTTGTCTTCATCTTTGAGTGGACTGTTGTAGTTGTTTTAAGGTCTGTTGCTTGTTCAAGGACGCGTGACAGTCAAGTTTGCGGCATGGATTGCATGGATCATGTAATTGGGATGTTATTCATAGGCATGCTGCAGGGCTTGTCAAAGTCTACATCCAGCTGCCTCTACCCTGAGTGAGGTGGCGCTCGCCGTTTCGCCGCCACGGAGGGTGAGCCAAGTTAATGTGTTTCCTGAAGATGTCACGGGTTGGGTGCTTTAGGGTTTAGGATATATACTGGAAGACCTCTAGAGCCGCTAAGGTTCCGTTTCGAACTCCAGATACGTGGTGCTTAGGTATACAGAGCATCCCAGAAGAGCAAAGACGTTCTGAGAACAGGCTACAGTTTTAGGTGCTCCTTGCCATGTTCCAGGAATCCGAACCTTCAGCCCAAGCTGCAAAGGGCACAACGACCATCTTAACTGCTTCAGACGCCTGAAAAATCAGTCACATCATCCCCTTACAGCCATAGTACAATATAATTGTAGTATAATACACCGAAGCCCTATTGTAATTTGTTCGCCCTACAATTCTCTACATATAGGATTTGCTCAAAACACTAATTACCTGCGGAATCCCGCCGCGATAGCCCCTGCAGTCTCCATGTAAGATATGTGGTTCTTATATTGCCATCCAAGACTTTTAGGAGATGCCTGCTGTCCTTCCACCCTTGACCCCAAATTGAAAACGTGAAGCCCTGAACCCAAATCCGGAGACCCACAAGTGACTTGAGCAATGGTCTGAACTCCCCAAGGGGGATATAGGGGATTGTATAGGGAAGCATTAGAGGGGTTATTAAGGGGGAGACTAGGAATTTAGGCTATAGCTCATTTAGCCCCAATATACTTTAATCTTTTCCATTTTCTTTTCCATTATCCCTATACAGCGGCAATATACTTTCCCTAAATCCTAAACCCTAAGTATACATCACTTGGGTAGAGAAGCCTTTCAGTTATTGCCAGGTCCAAGTCTAAAGCCCCTGGACCTTCGACGCTAAACGCTCCCAAACTCTAAGCTACTTGAACTGGGTTGCTGTTAAGGAACTTGAATCAAGTAACCAAAATATGGGTACATAGGGTTTAGGATTTAGGGCTTAGGGCTCAAGTTACCACAATATGCGTATATAGTAAATAATAAGGTTCCTTATTTGAGTAACTTAACTTCAGTTCCTTAGCAGCAAGCCGGTGAAGTGCGCCCACCTGCGAGCCCAGAGGCTCTTTAATGGAAGGATCCTCAATCATGGGTATCATTATTATTATTATTGTTATTACTATTATTGTTATTATTGTTATTATTATTATTGTTATTATTATTATTGTTATTATTATTGTTATTATTATTATTGTTATTATTGTTATTATTGTTATTATTATTATTATTAGTATTTTTGTTATTATTATTATTGTTATTATTATTATTGTTATTATTATTATTGTTATTCTTGGTATTATTATTGTTAGTATTGTCATTATTGGGACCAACACTTCCGCCATGTCTAGCATGAGGCTAGGATTTAGGGGGATCGTGACTAAGACGACGACTGGAAGGAAAGCTGCTTAGTAAGTCCTAGGAACCTCCGAGAGTACAGGCTCTATTGTCGAGAAGTGAGTGAAGGGTCAGTCTGGCAAGATGCCCTTCCCCAAAGTAACATGGAACCCAACAAAACACTTTCCAGCCAACATCCCTCTGAATCGGGGGCTATATTGGGTGTCTCCCGAAGTTTATCCTTGTGCTCCCGGTTCTTCAGGAAGTGGGATTCCGTGCGAAAGCACAATCTTTTTTTTTTTTAAGCCGGACAGTTTCCACACGGTAGCTTCCCAACATACCTCATCCCAGGACCCGTAGAATGAAAGGAAGTTTTCATAATTTTGGGAATCTACCATGCAACTCTTTGCGTAATAGGGGTAGGAAGCCCAAACAACCTGGGAAACTCAATGAATGCTACGGGATGGCTCAGCCAGCATAATCACAGTAGGGTTTAGGGTTGAGGGTATAGGGTTTAGGGTTTATGGTTTGGGGTTTGGGCTTCCCACCGCTAGCTCCATGTGCAGACACAGTGGCATCTTCCTAGATCACCCGAACTCATATCATAGTAATGATGGTACTAATAACAATCGTAATGATGGCAATGATAATTACGGGGGGGAAGCCAATGTTGACGCACCACCATGTCTGAGTTTGGACAAGCCCCTTTGTCAGGGAGTGTTTCAGACATTTTGGGGACATGAAGACTCCGGGGCCCAAAGCCTCAGTTTGTAACCCTAAGGTTTATTCATTGGACTAGCAGTAGTTCCCCACCTTGAATCGTGGGTCCCCATGTGAGGGGGGACTCCCAGTAGCCCCATTTGGTTTAGAGATGGAACTGCCGACTTGGACAATGGATTACTATAGTGGTGCTCGAAGACTTTTCTTGGACTGTCATTGAGCCCCGTTTAGGGTTTCAGTAGGGGTCACCGTAGTAAGACCTGTAAGAGTTCGATGTATGTTGATACATGCCCATATGAGCCCAACAACTCAAGACTAGTTGCTCAGGTGAACACTAGTTCAAGGTTCCGTATGCCCTGCGCAGCTCTTGGACCCCCAATTGCAATCTTAAGTTAGGACACGCCTTCATGTTGTCGTACCTGAGGCCCTTCCAGATCCCAAACACTAACCCCTCACCCTAAGCCCCAGACCCTACACCCTAAACCCTTAACCCCAAACCCTAAGCAGTCTCATAACCCTAGACTGTAAGATCTGGGGCCCTTGATTCTCACGAGCCCTCAGTTCACGCACAGCGAGCAACCATCGATTGCAGCTGACGCCTTGCATAGAAAGAAGACATAGGGACTACTATAGGGTTAGGTTCAGGGTCTAGGGTTCGGGGATAGTATTTTGGGGTTATACAGGGATGATGGAAAAGAAAATGGAAGCTACTGTAATGGGTTAGAGTAAACAGGGACTACTATAATGGGTTAAACAGGGAGAATATAGGGATAATGGACAAGAAAATGGAAGCTACCATTTGGGTTGTTCTCAAACTCATGGGCCCTTTTTGGTTATAGAGTACAGTATGGCCTCATATCTAGGGGTACCAAAAAGGGACCCTTATTTTGGGAACTCCCCATATTGGGACTTATAGGGGTATGCAGGCAGGGACAATGTTAAAGAATAGAAAAAATTGTTATTTTGGATTTAGGGTTTAGGGTTTAGCACGGAAGCACCAGGGTTCAGGGTTTCTAGTTCTAGTGACCCTAAACCCTACGCCATTTGCCCCTAGTGGCATGGTGGGTTAAAAGACATCTTCAAATCTTTTCGGGGGCTGAGGGTTTCGGGGTTCAGGATCGAGGGCAGGCGTTTGAAGGGTTCCTTGGGCGCGTTTGGGACTGTTGTGGTTGAGACCGGAAAGCAGTGAACCCTGAACTCGGAGATGGACTTTGCTGTCGAGCGCGCCCTAGGCCCGTGCTGTTTAGGGCCTGGATCCTTAAGTACCGGAACCCTAAGACCCCCCAGGCTCAAGCTTCAGAGGCTGGGCATCCGGGTGCTTTACATATTATATCTGATCTAGAAGCTCTAGCAGGTACTCTGTAAGGCTAAGAGTCGAGGGTGTAGGTTTACAGCTCAAGTTCAAGGGATCCGCTTGGTAGCCCTGAAAGCAATCCTAGTCCCTGCATACAGTCAGAGGGTTAGAGCCCAGGGTTGCGGGGTTTTAGGGTTTAGGTGTTTTCAAGGGTTCAGGGCTTCTGGGTTGAAAGTTTACTTGCTTTAAGGTTTTAAGATTTAGGGTTGTAGGGTTTAGGGTGTAGGCTTTTTGCGTGCCAGCTATACTCTGAAACGCTGGCTCATGCCGTTGATGTATCGAGGGCCTTTAATTGTATCATATTATGAAACTGCTTTTTTCGGGATCAAAGCCCACTCTGTCTTTTGGGGCTTACTCTTCTGCGCGGGGTCATCCATATTATACAGGGTACTTCTTCTTGGATTGCGGTACAGAGGCCAGTATGAGCCGTTTGGTTCGTATTGAGGTGTATCCCAACATGCCAACATCCATCCACCTATCATACTGCGTTCTGCTTCCACCTGAGTTCGCTCTACCGCAGTTTTTTTTTCAATTGCGGCTGGGTGTACGAGCTCCACGCAGAAAGTGTAACTTGACTTCATTGGCCACGCCCTTGCAGGAGGACGGCCTAAAGCCTCGAGAGTTTGGGGTTAAGGATGTAGGGTTTAGGGTTGTACTTCTGTGACTATGAAAGATGAGTCTGCTATGAAGGGTCTTCGGGTCCAAAATGTCTTGGAGGTCCAAGGCAGGGCCATTCTGAAGAGGACAATGCGTCCAAGCGACCAGTATTATGCATGCTCACTACCTTCCCTGGGGCCCATCTTATCCGAGTCTTCCTCCAACCCAAACTATGACCCATTGGCTTCTCCAGCCTCTGACCCCTATGCTCCCTTATCTTCCCTTGTGTACCCTTAAACCTGAACACTACAGTAAACCTAGAACACCAAGCACTGAACCCCAACCATGAAGACGGAGCCCCAAACCCCACAATTCCAAACACTGAACCCTAAACACCAAACCCTCTACGCATCTCGTATGTAACCTTGACCTTCTACAGCATCAAGGCATTAGAGTGTTGGAGCACTGTGCTGTGGTAGTTTCCAGACTACTAGAGGTCTCTAGTGGTATGGATTCTTCAGGCTCACCACATATTCGCGCGTGGGTTTCAGAATTACAGATCATAAATCGTAGTCCCTAACCAATGGAGGCTAGAACACCTGCTTAGTCTAAGTAGGGAATGGAGGTATGAATGCAAAAGGTAGTCCCAGCCCCCCCTTGTAAGTAATTCCCCCCATAACCCCGGTTTTCATCTTCTTTTCCGTTTTCTTTTCCGCTTGGCTTTCCAGTATTGGGGTATATAGATCCCGATCAACTACCAATCAACGCACCCAAAGGAAATTCGGACAGCTGGTGCCCGAAATTGTTAGCATGTGCTTCTGAATTGACAAGGCATAAGTTGTAAGTTCTAGCGGATTCTAGCAGCTCGTTATAGCCAGCGACATACCGCACTTGTTGGGATTCAATGCAATGCATTCATATCCATCCTAACTTGAAGTCCCCAAGTACACTGTGGCTTAGTAAATCCTATCTGATCACGACAACTCATGACACCCTAAACCCTAAACCGCTAAACCCTAAACCCTAAACCCCCCCCCCCCGCCTGAGGTGAGCCGCGTTTCCAACACCCTTGGCAACTCGGGAAGTTCCTTGGTCTAATTGTCATGTTTCCGTGCTTAAGGGGGAGTGGATCCCCTTAACTATCCTCATAGAATTCCGTTCATACCGCTGTCGCAGAACCTAAGTTCCCTCCCCTGAAGCTGAGCCTTCATGTGTATTGTTGATGCGAGGGGGAATGCAGTCCATCCCTGGTTCTTTGTACGAATGCTTCCTACGTTTCTGGAGTCCAGGTCTTGTGGATTGTAGCGGGGTTTAGGGTTTAGGGTTGAGTTTTTTGCTGTGTGGGCTGCCCTGCCTGGCTGTGCTCGCTTCACAGATTACAAATCCTCTCCCCCGAAGATCAACCCCCCCACCCCCCAGTATTAAATACACCCCATTGTGGTCTATTAGAATATACCACAATGGGCGTCATGATATACCACAATGCCATTGTGGGAGTATTTATTATTCCAGGGGGTGGGGGTTTAATATTAGGGGATACAGCAACTGCTTGTGCTTGCTCCCCACCTTGACCCTGAAATCCCTGGTTACAAAGATCCCGGCTATGCGCAAACTGAACCCATCATTTCGATTTTGCATGACCGTAAATACCTTACAGTTGGGAGTCATGATGAATCAAGGTCATGCAGGACTCCATGCTTGACAGTTGTATCCGGGTGAAAGGTATCTGGTGCTGAAGGTTATTTGCTACTTATTAGCTGTGAGCCTTGAGGCCCGCGACTCCTTAAGTACCAGATTGGAATTGTTAATATTTTTGGGGTGGGGGTTTCACGCGGAGAAGTATGGATCTCAGTTTAGTTCAGGTGAGGAAAGCCCAGGGAGCTTTAAGTAACCCCAGACGCCGCACCCAAGAGACGAACAGTACCACCGCCTGGTGGCTCTGTCTTGGCAGAGTCCACAAACTGGTACGAGGTTGTGATTTGAGTACGGTGTTGGTGAACGCACCGATGTGATGACGGGTCGGATTTCAGTGTTACTTCCAGTGTGCACGTGCCCCCCCTGTGTCTTGATTGATTTTTTTCTGGCACCTTGCCGTTTCGTCATTCTGGGTCCTTTGTCGGAGTCCCTAAGAGATGGGCTCCCCAAACTTTGAGATGCCCATTTAAATGCTGCTTGCCTTAGGGTGTCAGGACTCTGTCATTTCTGACACTAGCGGGGACTTGCAATGTTCATGTGACGTTTCACGACCGGATGCCCTTGGTCCGAACAGCTTGGAGTATAGATCTGAGCGGCAGCAATCCTTAGACGTCCCGATCCCATCGATATAGCGCTAGGATTGGTTTGTTCAGAGCCTCCCCCAATATAACCCTAAACCCTATACTATATAACTATATAACCCATCTTAGTAGTTTCCATTTTCTCTTCCACCATCCCAAATATAACCCCAACATAACCCAACCCTAAGTCTTGTCTCTGTCCTACATCCTGAGCCCCAAGCCTGCAATACTGCAAAACCCCCTCAACTCGAAACCCCAAGAAATCCTGAGCCCTAAGCACTGACGCTAAAGCACTGTCGGATGCCGGCTGCCATGGCCGGGTCTAAGCAGCCTTTTACAATGATGCCACGTGGTTCAACTAGTCGTTGGATCTTTGGGTTCGTATCATTGTAGCAGGATTAAATGGTTATCCTTTATTGGCTTAGGAAAGTCAGAAACCAGGTTTAGCGATTTGGGGTTAGGGGATTGAGAGGGTTGAGGGATTCACGAGTTCTAGGGGTCAAGGGGTTGAAGGTTAAGGGTTTTATGAGTTTTCGGCGTTTCCGGGGTCCGGGATTGAGGGGTTTGCGGTTGAGGGATCGGGTTCAAGATGGAGTTTTAGTATTCGATTAAGGGGTTAGGCGTAGCCATTCTCCAGCTGACATGGAACCACCCAAATGGCCCTATACAGTGTGCATTTTCGGGTGACGTGGGGTTCCATGTTAGACAAAGGCAGGGTAGGGTAGATAGAGTCCGTGGATGGAGGAAGTCTTGCACCACCCTATATACCTCATACCCTAAAAGTAAACAACATTGGGTTGGTGCTGATTAGTACTAGCGGCGTTGAGGACCTTACACTCTGAGCACCCCACCCATAACTATGCATGAGCTTCTCCACGGATCAAGACCCAGAACATCCTAGCCCCAAACCCTGACGTAGAAGCTTGAAGAGTTACCCGTAGAGTTCTCATACAACTTCAGTATCATACACCCCCAAGCCCTACATTTTCATTGGGCCCCTATGTTACAAGCCAAGCCTCAGCCCTAACAACTCTAAACTCCCTGAAGCATTGTGGAGGCCAGTTTCCGCGCTTTCCAACATCAAATCCCAACTCCAGAGCTCCTTGGGGTCATGGCAAGACCCTCTGGTGAGACAAGAGTTCCGTGGCCCATGCCATAGGGTTTAGGCTCAGGGCTGGGGATTTAGGGTGGAGGATGTAGGGCTTAGGGTCTCGGATCCAGGGTCAGGGATTTGGGGGGTTCGAAAAATTGGTGGCTCCTTTGGGAGTCCTAATCTAATAATAAGGACTTGGTATGTGGAAGTCTATATTGGGGCCCTCCATTTTTGGAAATTCCCCAGCAGGGACTAGCAGAAACTACAACAGTGGAGAATCAAATGACAAATGAAACGGAAGATCCATTGGAAACGGAGTCTGTATGCGGTTTAGAGGAGGGCTCAATGACCTCTCTTTTCGTTTGTCTGGGTCTTGGGTTTCTTTTCGAAGGCCATCCTGCAACAGACACACTCTTTTTCTTTCCTTAATTTCTTGAATTTAGGTTGCTTTGCTGAGTATTTTGGGGTTCAGCTGGGGGCTGGACTTCGGGCTTTATAACTTAGTGCGAAGTGAAAGTGCCTGAAAGCGTGCAGTCCCTTCTAGGGGCCTTATGTGAGTGGCCCTCGTATAACCTTCCGTGCAATAGGCTCCCAGCTCCAGGATGTGGATGTTGGGTTCGTAGCTCTTGAACAAGCATCCACCTACACTAAGCTTCAGAAGCCGAAGGCCCTCTCGGGTCCTTCTTGGCCCTGCTTGCCACCTGATTCTTATCGCACATATCTAATTACAGGATTTCCCGAAAAATCCTATGATCCTCTGAGAACTTTGGCCCGCGGCTGTCATGGAAACGCTGACGATGATTGATGCTAGGATGGGCAATCGCGGTGCTCCCGTGAGGGAGTGGGTGAACCGTGAGCTTCAGCAGGCATGTAGTCCCCGTTAAGTAGATAGAATAAGGCTTTGGGTATATTGGAATAAGATCCCCATATACCCCATATTCTATCTACTTAAAGGGGGACTACCCTTCAAAATGCAGCCGCCTCGAAGTTTTCTCAGCCACGAGGCCGACGGCAACGGCAAGGGTGGAGCGAGGTGGCCCCCCCCGGCCTCTTTGAGACCTCATCCCAGGCGCCGGATCCGGCAACACCTGCCAGGCCCTGCAAAACAGCAAATTTCTTCAACCTACTGGGGATTAGTAGGGAAGAAGGGTATATACTCCTTACATACTATATACCAGGACCCTCCTAGTACCCTTAAATGGGGATATATGGTCCCTAATAATAGGTACTTAGGCCCGAATAGAGGGTAGGAAAAGGGTCTAGGTACTCTTATTCCCCTACTAAACCCCAGTAAGTAAAATCCTTCAATCAGCGCTGCCAGCGTCCAGTTCTCCCCACTGCCGGGCCCGAGTGGCGCCTGGGAAGAGGGGTTTAGGGTTTAGGGTTCAGGGTTTCGGGTCGCGCGGCGCGGCGTGATGTGAAAACTTGATATATACCTTGGGGTTCTTGAAATCAGGGGTACCGTTCAAAATGCGCCATACTCAGGAGCTTTGCATTTTGGGGTCCATATTGGTGCCTTCTGTTTAGGGAAACTATGTACCATGCGTACATGTACATACATATCGTGGTTTCCATTTTCTTTTCCATCAGCCTTCCTGTAGGCATTGGTTTTTGGGGAGTCCTTCACTCCTAGGGATAGCCAAGCCTTATAATCCTTAAAAGTAGTCTGCGGGTTTCTCGGGTTTAGGGTTCTTAGGGTTTAGGGCTTGGGGTTTAGGGTTGCCATTTCATTTCCCATTCTCTTTCCATTTGATTCTCCATCATCGGGGGGGGGGTCCTTCACTCCCAGAGCCAGTTGGTCCCTCTTCCAAGGCCACCATGTTGGTTGAAGTGCTCGCTTCGCAAACTCACTCACGGGCACAGGGGGGCGGGCATGAGTGCCGCACGTTGCTTGGGACGCAGCGGCGCGTGCCAGACGAAACGCCAACACCAAAAAGAGGACAACCTGAAAAGTGGGCACGCAAGAAGGCCTTGCCTCATGTGGCGTTGGCGTGTGCCATCAGTGCCATCAACATACCCCTTCCCTTCTCGGGTTCATCCCGAACTCCTGCTTGCTGGTCTTTGCAAGGTGGTTACAGAGAGGGAATATCACGCTGACACTGGTCAGACGCAAAGTTCCGCTGAGGCAAGAGACTTTCTGGCGTGCATCAAGTGGTGAAGCTTCAGCTCCGAGCCGTGCTGAAGTCTATAAACCTCAACCGTTCCTTGCTGGTTGCTAGTAGGGAATAAGGGAAGACATTGGAATACAATCCGTATATAGTAGATTCCGTTATTCCCTACTAAGAACCATTAAGTAAACCGTTACGCCGAAGACCATAAATCGCGTGGCTCTAAGCGAGCATAAATGCAGCCAAGGTTGGACAACTTGATGCTGACAATCCATCAGAAGGTATGTTTCATGTGGCCGGCTGGTGTGCCTTTGGCTAGGGATTTAGTGGACTCAAGGGATTTTAAGGCTGCAGGGCAAAATTAAATCAACTCTCCTGTGTCTGGGGCTGATTGGAGGGTGCCTTTTCAAGAGCTTGAAGCGTATTGCTCAGGCCCTTGCTTCATCTAACCTACGGGAAACAAAGTCAACAACTTATGACCTAATGGCTCCCAGCTATCTTGCATAACGCATTGGCACGTGTGGAACTTAATCCCTTAGCATAGAACCTGGGGCGTCTTCATTGTTTGTTGTTTGTGTAAAGGTTGTTGCGCCCTCGCAAGCTGCAATGTCATCTTAGTAGAGCATAAGAACCACCAACCCGCCGTTAAAAACTCGGGCAACTACGGTCCTCTGTTCTGGCTTTCATTATGCTGTCTACTGTTCATTGAAGTCCGAACCTCGCCCGGAAAATCCTTGGCTTTCAAGCCTAAGCTACAAGCCCACGGCACCACCATTGCTAGCCAGAGGCCGCTGCAGGCGAAATGTCACTTACATACACGACTTCTCACAACTTCAATGAAATACAGCGCAAAGCCTATTCTACTTGTTCTGGCGTCCATACCGTAGGCCCCAAGCCCCATTTTTAATGTTTCGGCACGTGCATTGTTGTAGCCCATAAGCCTTCGATGCCACTCCCCCTAGAAGTTCTGCAAGTCTCGTGGAAAGCAACATGGAGGGCCATAGACGCGGCAAAACACCACCTGGATGTTTTGTAAACACCCAGCTCCCAATCATGAATCCTCAGCCTCTAATCCCCCCAACCGCTCTTAAAAACACCCGGATATTAAACATTCTCGTTCTGCCATATGTTAATAACCAGGGAGTATTCGATATTGGGCGGTTGGGGTGTTTGACGATTAGGGGGAGGGGACTTCCAAAGGTAGGCATCGCGGCGTTCATGGCTCTTCAAGCTGCCCTGCACCCGGATGCATGCAATATTTGCGCTGCCGCTTCATGGCTCTGTTGGGTAATTCAGAAACCGGAAGAATTTAATCCGCCTCACATGATTGTTTTTTTACGCCTGTGTCTTCACGAACACCGATTCTTCAGGCTTCTGTTTTTGAAATAGTTTTGTCCGTCAGAGATTGCGTTGCTGATGGTTGATGTTTGCAATGTTGTAGATGTGTGATGCTCGTATAACGGCTATTGGATACCTGCGACAACCAGAAGCTCGATTCTTCGGTAAATTTTCAGGCGGGATTCCAGATCAGCGAGAGTGACGCAATTTTGGGTTCGGCATGTGCTTCGGCGTTGAAACTCGTCTTTGCGGCTCCATCATGTTTAGAGTGGCGTCAGCAGCGCTTGGACCCCAGAATTTTGAACTCGAGACTGCCTTCAGGTTCATTGGATCATCTTGACGCAAGGACCGTGCCAACTTGCTTTGGCGGAGACAAGGACAGGGCTTGTGGGGTCACGGGTGTGTAGGTTTGGAGAATGAAAGTGTTGGGTTTCAGGCTTTAGGTCTTAGCCCTTAGCGATTTCTTTCCTGGTGACTGCATTGGAGCTACCCATTTTCATCAACACTTCTCGTCAACCTGAAACCAAAACCATATGAAGTTGTACAAAGCACGGGGGTAGAGTGGCTGAGGTATTGTGCTGGAGGGCGGCCAGACAGACGTTATAAGAAGGATTCATTCATGTGTAGTATGGAGTGCTGGCAATTAGTCATTGTAACTTTTCATGTCTGCAATTACATAACTTCTCGTGGGTGCTCGGACGTAATGTAAAATTCGATGGGAAGGGTCATATCTACTTGGAGGGTTAGGGGGACTTAGTAAGTAGGTGAATGATGGTTATGATTGAGGTTGTTGTGTGGGTTATAGGGGTTGTAAACTTACTAAGTCCGCCTGAACCTCCAAGTATGACCTATGTTTGAGCAAAGCTCGAGGCTTGCTGATTAATTTTCAAGCTGCACGCGACCGACTGGGGCCTACTACCAGGTCTACTATCAGGTCTACTACCAGTAGTATCCGTGCGTGGTTCATCCTAAGCCCTAAACTCTAAAACCCTTCAAGCCTAAACCCTATAGCCCCTAAAGCCTAAAGCCTAAACCCTAAAGCCTACAGACTTGACCTTAAACCGGCTTATCCCACTTGGCAGGATGAGCCACCAGCAGTGCAAGTTGCGATGCTATGATGCACGGAGTACTTGTTTTAGGTGTCATACGAGCTATATTCTGAACTCCTTAAAAGGGGTTATACAGGGTATTACATAGGGGAGCATTATATGTATGATTAAGGGGGATGCTAGGAGTTTAGACTCTAGCTCATATTGAAGAGCTTGTGGGCCTTGTTTGCCCCAAACCCTAAGCACTAAGCCTTCGTAATGCATTTCGTACCTTGAGGTGCAGGTCTCGTTGTCGAGGTTCAGAAGTAAAAGTGAGATTATGCGAAAGCACCAGAACCCAACGTTTATTGAGGTAGCGTGCATGTCCAAAGAAGCGTTTGTGTTCTGGTTGTCGGGACCCCCATGCTACACTGCAGACGCCAAGCCTTCACACCAACCCTGAATCAAACGCCTCTACACTACACCTTACGCTCAAAGCCAAGTCTGTGACTTTAAACATCGAGCTGGAATCCTGGGCTTGAAGCCTAACTTTGATTTTAAGCCCTCGGCCCTCATCTTGCAAGCTGAGATGCCTTAAGCTTGTTGGGGAAAGAGTTTCCCCAAGATGTATAGCTTGGACTTTAAAGCCTCAGGCGCTTCCCTGTCTTTGCTGGTGACCATGGTGCAAGTCGCTTGTGTTCCATGGTCAAGCTCCGAGAAAGCTGACAAGCCTTACAATCTTGAGCTCTTCTCAGGCTGACTCTGGGTTCTTGGTTGTTTAGGGTTTAGGGGAAGGGGCTTAGGGTTAGGATCTATTGTTTGGGGGGCTTTGGCTTCAGGATCTAGGGTCTGGGGGATTTAGGGTTTAGGATCTCCGGTGTGGGCTGCGCGGGGTTTGTGGTTGACGGGTTGCGCGACTTCGTTTGCAGGATGGTGCAGGGTTCAGGGTTTGAAGGTCAGAGCAGAACACTCTTGATGAAATTTCTTGCTGCCAAATTCCAACTAGAGCGTGGGTTCCGCCTAATTCTCAACCTGAAGCGGTCAAGGGGCAAGGTTATTCAACAGAACAGGGCCTGAGAACATGAAGCTAACGTGTCATGCTGCTCATTGTGTTTTTCGCGTCGCGTTCCTCGCGCCCGTGTTTTCATAAAGGAAGCATCTCATTGATGTAATTCCGGCACAATCGTGAACTGCTCTAAACCCCATATGCCTTCGGTACTGTCCCATCTCAGGAGCCGCCTTGCTGTGCTGAAGGGTTGTGTGTAGCAACCTCTGTAAGTTGTTGTGTGATTTTGGTGTGTAGGGTTTAGGGTTTAGGGCCCTAATCCCAAAGCCCTAATTTGAAAAGCTGGTTGCTATAATAAGGAAAAGCCATCATGTATTATATACCCAATTATGCCCAGATTATGGTAACTTGAGCCCTAACTCTACATACCCATACTACGGGTCACTTACAGCCCTAACTCTACACTCCCATGTTATGGTAGCTTAAACCCTAAACCCTAAATACCCATACCGTGGTAACTTAAACCTCAATCCTATAGACCCATATTATGGTAACTGGCTTTAATTTCCTAACCGTAAACTTTAAACACTAAACCCTAAGCCCTAAACCCTAAACCTTAAGCCCTAAACCCGAAGCCCTAAACCCGGAACCCTAGCAACAACCCAGAAAACCTACTCGCTTCGCAGCTCTTGGATTGGCCCTCACGTTGCTTGACCTGCGCTTTGCGGCGCCGCTGCTGACAGTCTCACGGTTGTGTATGGTTTAGGGCTTAGGGTGTAGCGTTCAGGGTTGAGAGTTTAGGATTGAGGGTTTAAGGCTAAGGATTTAAGGTTCTGGGTTAAGGGTTCAGGGTTTAGCTTGTCCATGGTGATAGGCCCAATATTTGCAAGAGGGTTAGAGAGCAACTGGCAAGCCTGACAGGGGACTGCTACTTAGGATTCTGAAGACTTGTATGTTGCTCAAGGTTTGGGGTTTCGGTTTAAGGTGGCTTCGAGCCGGCTGGGGGTCCTGTAACCCTACAGCCTGTAGACCCCAAGTCCAAACCCTATTAACCCCAAGCCGGGGCTTTTCTGGTTACAAACGACGAAAGCAGCATATGGTTTGGGGTTTACAGTACCCCTTTCACTCACAAGCCTGCCACACTTAAGGCAATACACCTGGCCGACATGTGGACCTGTTCTATGCTTGACCGACCTGTGGTGCCAAGTGTTTTCCAGACGCTCGCTTTCAAGAGACTTGCTTGAGGGTTCAGGATTCGTTGCTGGAAAGGGTTAAGGCCAGTTTAGGATGATTGGGCCAGTGAATTCAATGTCTCTGGTGGTTGATGCCTGTGTTTCTTGTGGCGTGCTGCATTGCAAGGGGCGAGAATTGGTTCTGAGCACCCCCCAAAGGCTGCTCGCACATGTATGACATCCCGCATGGTTCAAAGTTTGGCACTACCTCGAATAGTTCTTCAGTGGACCTTCCGTCGAAAAGGACATGCCTGAGATAGTCTTCCAAGTTGTCAGGCACCCTAAACCCTAAATCCTAAATTTAGTAGCCCTAAGCCCCATGAAGACCTCAAAACCCAAGCCCTGACCCTAAAACCAAGTCCTCGGATCTGATCCTCCAAACTCAGGAATCCTAGACCCGGAGCTTCGAGCCCCAAACCCGAATCCTACTATATTATAGTAGGGTATATTGGGGTTATATGGGGTTATATGGGGTTATATGGGGTTATATGGGATAATGGAAAAGAAAATAGAAACTACTACATTATAATAGGGTATAGGAAAACCCCAAACCCCACCAAAGGCTGTTTGTTTGCTTGGTCCTCTGTTGGATTGTCGAGCAGATGGCACGTTTCTTGGTCCTCCTTGGGTTTGTGGGTTTTAGGTAATGATGGGGAGTCAAAGTGGAAAAGAACATGGAGCATGAAGTGCAAACTACTATAGGGTTTAGGATTTCGCGATCATGGAGAATCGGATGGAAAATCAAATTCAAGATGAGATGGAAACTGTGATTGCATACAGGTCGCAAACGCAAATGCTATTTGGGACTCTGCCCTTTCAGGATTTGTGCAGGGCTGGGGTCTTTAGGAAGTTCGACTTTCAAGGACTGGCTCAGCGGTTGGGGTGTAGGGATTCTCTCCTTTCAGCATTGGTTCAGGGTTTGGTGTTCGGGAAGCTTTCATCGAGAGTTCTTTCAGCGTTCGCATGAGGCCCGATGTTCTGCATTTCCACAAGTATTACATTCATAGCTCCATTTACATACATCTGAAGCCAGACAGAAATGGGTCTAGACCCACTAAATTGTGCAGCCAGTGCAGTCGCAGGTAAACCGTACGCCCCCCAAACCTCCCCAAAGCACATTTTGTACACGAGATGACCAAGGTTCTTCTGTGATGGCCGGGCTTTCTGCTCAGTTCCTTGACCTATGACGGTAGGCGTCGTCTTGCTTGATGCATGTGGGATGTTCATTGAGAGATGTAGCAAGGGCCGGTCGTTTTGGCAACCTATCATAGAGGGTCCGGCAGGGATATTGGTTAAGGTTCAAGGGCCTAAACCCTAAACCCTAATCCCTAGGTTTAGGGTGCAGAAGGTTGGGATTCAAGTTAAAGGTTTCAGGGATGCACAGTCCGAACGATCTTTTCTTGGCGCTTGGCAAATATTAAGGGGCTGTCAGTTGATACCCACCAAGGATCACAGCGTTTGGGGCTCCTGGTTTGGGGTTCAGGGCTTGGATTCGGAAAGTCTACAAGCAGTACACAGAGAAGCAAAGCCAGGCCGGGTAGCGGGAAATGAGGTTGAAGGGTTTAGGGTTTCGGGGCTTAGGGTTGAGTGTGTGGCGATTTTCACGCTGAACCCTGGACCCCAAACAATTATCCTTAAAGATACTTTATACAAGGTTTTGAAACAAGACGAAAGATAGGGAGACTGGGTCATGGAGAAACTAAAATGGAATTTCTGTATGCTGCATTGGAAAATTGTGTTGCTTAGCCATCATTTACGCTGATGTCCACGCGCTGCTTCACAGCCGAAAGTCATGATAATGTAGACCTTAATAGGGATTATAATAGGGATCCGGCCCTTAAAAGGAGGGGGCTTATTAATCCTAAGCCCTATACCCTAAACCCTGAACCCTGAAGCCCTTAAAAGGAGGGGGGGCTACTAATCATTACCGAAGACTTGGCTCTGAAGGCGTGGCCAAATAGGATCTTTACATCTCCATGAAGTCACAAAGAAACCCAATAAGCCATAGTCGAAACTCCTAGTATCCTCCTACATAAGCCCTCTAGTAGTCCCCTGCAAAAGCCTCTACATAGCCCCTTTTAAGGAGTTTAGACCCTCAACCCCATGCAAACCCTAAATCCTATATATAACCCGGAGTTTAGACAACTTCTCACATGGTCTGCAACTGAGGAGCTTGGTCGCTGGATTCCGCGGAGTTCTTGGTGCATGCCTCGAGGGAGATGCTTGCTTTAAAAGGATGATTCGGGCTTGTGGATTAGGGCTTTGTGACTAAGGTTTAGGGATTAGGGTTTGGGGATTGGGGTTTAGGGATTTTGTTTTTTGGCGTTAGGGTTCCCAAATTTATGTGTACTTTTTGGGGCGTTTCAACAACACCAACAACAAGGATGATAGGATTTTGGGGTCTACATTAGGACCTCCACTATTTAGGGAAACTACCATGTGTGGTGTGGAACTTAGGGAGAACAGGGTTGCTAAAGAGGTCGATGCAGCACGTGCGTTTTGAGTTTTGAGCTTTCGAGCAGCATCTCGAAACAGACGGATCCATTTACATCACAGGAAAGGGAATGGGTTTACAGGGCTCTTACACCCTCAAGCCTCAGCTCAGGAAAGGCGCAGGCTAGTTCAGAATCGCTTCGCAGCCCATATGGTAGTTTCCCAAAATAAGGGGACCTCAATATAGACCCCAAATACCATAATCCTTATTATGGGGATTCCCACAAAGGTACCCCTAATTTTGTGAAACCCCCATATCTTAAATCAGGAAATGCAGATAATCTCTCCTGGGGTCCGCAAGGGTTTTAAGAGTAACTTGAGAAGGCCCATACTCCGGGGCGCGTTTTTGGGAACCACCATTAGTGAGAGGATCATTCAGAAGAAAAACGGAAATGCCCATATACTGTTATATACTATATTAGATATACTAGTTCCAGAATCCTGGAAACTAAGCCCTGCAGGCATTTGGTCGGGCGGTCTCTGCTTTCAGTCCGCGAATCCTCAGGAAGTCTTCGCGATGCCTTCTTATGCTTCTGCACCATCACCGCCATGAATCCCCAGGGCTCCCGCACGGTCTCTAGTAGTGTGCCCTCCCTTCTTATCTTCGCGCTTAGTTGCATAGAATACCCTACTTGTTGCAAAATCCTCAATAACACTGATTATTCCCTAACCATGTGTTTATGACATTGCCTAGGACGTCATCTTGGACTCTACTTTCCGCGTCCTCGAGGCAGCGGGCATCCTCTCAAGACTTTCGTCGTCTCAGGTAAACCCCAAACCCTAAGAACCCTAACCCCCAAACTTGGAGGATCCACTCATACCCACTAGATTCGACGTTCCTTGTTGGGCCTACGCAACGAGAGAATGCATAGTTTTGAGAACGCATCCACGGCCTCTGGTGCGGCGTAGGGTTAGTCAACCTTGCATGAAAAACACTCCATCCATGAAGGATCCACAAAATTTCCGACGTGATGCGACCATGCGAAACACACCTTTTTGCATGCCCGTCAGGCGCAGGAGGTTCATACGATCAGGAGCATTGGGTCTGGCATTTTGAATTGAGCTTGGCCCCAACCCCTAACGCAGAACTCTAAGCCCTAGAACATGGCGTCCAGCTTTAGAGTGAGAGTACTACGGCAAATGCCCTCGCTCAGGATGGCACTTCATTCCCTGCAGTTAAAAGTCTTTTTGTGCGGATATCTTATCAGGGTTCAGCCGGATTACTGGGTTGCTGTGAAGGAACTTAAAGTAAGTTACCATAATGGGTATATATAGTAATTGATAGGGTTTCCCCAATATAGTAACTTAATTTAAGTTCCGTAACAGCAACCCAGAGTAGCTAACATCCCCACCCGGCGTGCTTGCCCAGGAACTCTGAGCCAACAGGCTTCATCCTTCAGTTCCTCCAACATGGGGGGTTTCCCAAAATTAGGGATACCTTTTTGGGGATCACTATAGTAAGGACTTTTGCATTTTGGGGTCTATATTGGGGTCTCCTTATTTGGGAAACTACCACATTAGTTCTCTTCTCGATAGTTTCCCTTGAATGAGGGTTCTCTAATATAGACTCTAAACGACCCTAAGCCTTATTATGGAACCCATCAAGAACGTACCCCCTAATTCTGGGAAACTACCACGCGCGCCAACTATCAGGATCATTATTAGAGAGACACATATTATGGCCAGGGCAGTTCTCATACCCCTAAACCCTAAACCCTAAGCCCCCAAAATGGACCCATAAGTCTCAAGCCCTAAACTCCACACCCAAAAGGGTTGACTCTAAAACTTCAAAGCCAAAAAGCAGTCGAAGGCCCGAGTCCAAACTCCAAAGTGCTTTGGTCCGTTGTCAAAATGATGGTCGTTGTTGGATCCCTCAACAGAGGACCCTAATCTTTTGACCACCCCCAAACCAGAAACTAAACCCTGAACCCTCAACCCTAAATAGTAGTTTCCGTTTTATTGTCCATTATCCCAACATGAACCCAACATACTATAGTATTCCCTATATAACCCCTAGGAACCCTAAGGTTCCATTTAATTTTCCATTATCCCAATATAACCTGTATATTGCCCCAATAGAGGCGACACCAGCCGTGGAGCGGTTGGTGGCACAGAATGGGCTGACGGGAGTTAGCTTCCTGGACTTTCTGATGCTTGGCCTCAGGATTCATGTGCCAGGGTTCAGAGTTCTGGGTTTAGGGCGTTTAGGTTGTGGGTCAGGGCCGTTTAGGATTTGGGGTTCAGGTGTATTTTATTTTTACTTTTGTGGTGGGGGCAGGGGGTTGATGAAAGAAAGCTGCATGTAGAAGCCAGAGCACTGGGAAATATGATGTCCCTGCAGTTGATAATGTTCCTCCTGACTCATGGCATAATTATGGCGAAGCTGTTTTCCCCACATCTTATTACCATCTGTTTAGATGTCCTGTTTAATGCAGAAGCTTGCATATGCTTTGCATACGCCGCAGCACCTCATCTGGACGAGCTTCAAGGGCTGTACGTCTTGTCTCAGGGGCCAATACATCCAGGTCCCGGACTCCCGGACGGCTATATCCCAAGTCCGAACCCCAAACTCTAAACTCTGAACCCTAAACCTTAGCCCTTAACCCGTAAACCCTACAGCCTAAGCCCTAACCCCTAAGCCCGAACCCTAAACTCCTAGAACCTAAACCCTAAACTCTGGGTCCTAGATAGTCAAGCCCTGAAGCCAAGGACGCAAGCGGACATCCAGAACTTTCAAGATTTCATATGCCGGTCTTTGACCTTTGGAAGCTGCCTAGCATCTTTTTCAAGAATACTAAACTTACAACTGGGGTCTTATATAGGGAAGAATGACAAGGAAAACGGAAACTACGATAGTATATTGGCGGGGTTTACAGGAATATCATAGGGAATAATGGAATATACTACATTGAGATCAGATTCCCTTATTCCTTACTAACAGCCAGTAAGTTCTTCTTTTCCTTGCTGTCTTAAGAAAATATCACATCCGCGCTTTGCATTGCGAATATGGGACAACCAGAGGACTTTGGGAAAAGTGGTGCAGTGCAAGTCGACCCACCATGCGTCCGGGCATCGATGGCATTTGTGCCGTTTCAGGTCTGCTTTGTGTGGATGATGGCTTGGAGGGTTTGCCAACACATTTTTCCAAAGACTACAACTCAGAACGAGGGTGGTGCGCCCAGCATAAGTACAGAAGCTTCTAAGTTGCTAAAAGGAAGTCGCTCTTTGTTTGTTTTCTTTTGCGTGTCAGGGTGCCCATACTTTGGATCCCAGGTTGGTTAGATGACTGCCCAAATAGTCAAACGGTCGCTTGCAGACCTAGTCTCATGCTGCACATGAATCGTCATCATGCGCTAGCCAGTCTTCATGTCATTGCCCATTTTGTTTGCACTTGATTCTCAATTATTAGGGTTACACCTTGGGGTTTAAGGTTCTGGGTTTAGGTTTGCATGTTCCGTAAACTCATAGAGCCATCCCTTGAAGAGGTTTGGGGCTCTCAGGACGAAGCGGTCCTTGTAGGTGCCCTTTGATTCACAGGAGATGCGGGTTATAACAGTTTCGCGCAAAGACCCCGGACTGACATTTGAATTCGCCCTAAACCCTATAGTATACCCCAACCCCAAAACCTTATAATATACCCTAAGCCCCAGACCCTACAACATGGCCTTTAGTAATTAGACCATGTTTTATTGGCAGGGATCCTAAAAACCGCAGTTCGACAGCTGGCTCACCAAGAGGCTACAGCGTCTGTGCATGCAGATACTTACCAGCGCCCCAACCCACCACTATCATTACGCAAATCAAAAGAAAGCACTTCAAGCCAGATCACTCTTGGAGGGCGAGGCGTTGTGTAGATCCTGCATAACCCTTCTAAACCCTAAACCTTAAAAGCTACAAACCCTAAACCCTGAACCCTAAAACCTACAAGCCCTGAACCCTAAAGCTTAAAACCTACAACCCTAACCCTTAAACCTAAAAACCCCTAAACCCAAAGCATCCCTGGCTTTTGAGGGTTCCTTGCCTTGGGTTTGCTGATGAGGTGCCTCCTTGCCTGCGTGTCACGCTACAGAAGCTTGGACCACGGCTAGAACCCCTAAAGCCTACAGTTTAGGGTTTAGGGCCCTATTCTAGGTTCTTGTTGAAGAACAGTTTACATTCATATGTATACCTGGGCCCAATATGGATGTAACATGATCTTTTTTTGATAGTAGTTCAACAAGAACCCAGTACTGTACAGTGTCTGGGCAGGATTCCAAAATAGCTGCGAAGACTGAATCCTGACATCAGATAATTCAGCAAAGTCTTCCTCGGGTCTCAAAACCAGGGTGAGGTTGGGGTTCAGGGTGAGGTTACTTGCTGTAATGTCAAATGATTCAGCTGCTTGTTCACGGTGGCCCCTAGGCGCATGGCTTTAAGGTTGCCACCTTTCAAAGCAAGCGACCGAGAAAAAGCAACGATAACACGCTTGAGCGTTGCCAGATTTACCTCTAAACCCTAAACGTTAGCGGCTAAGTTGCATTGGTGGCAATCAGGTAAGTGGGATTTTAGTCTGGGTATGGCTACAACGACCGGCGTCTGTTGGACAAGGGGACCATGTAAGCTTCCATGTTTTTCTTGGGAGGAGGGTAAAACCTACGTTGTATACCCGAAGGTGCTCGAAAGGGTGCCCGGGCTCGAAACCCTAATTCAATCCTATGCCCTAAACTGGTTTTAGGGCAAGGTATGGCTTTTTTAAGGAGACGCCAGCCTTGAACCGTAAACTCTCAAATCCCAACGCCGCAACACCTACCCAAATGAAGTTGTTGACCCCTCACCCTCCAATTTCCGCTGCTCGTTTACACACGATCCCGTATCATGTTTAATATCGTGAATCCACCTCAGCAATTTTGACATCCCTGAATCTCAATGGTTTGCACTCTAGGGGGGGTTCTCAAAATGGGGGCTCTTCACGGACCGTACAGATGATATATGGGCATTGGCAAGGGATGGTGTACGGACTGTTTGGATCAACTCAGAAGCTGCAGATGTTTGAGGAAGAAGGATGGCAGTATGGCTGGTGTCGATCTTTTCCACATCTTGTTGCCGGCAGTGGCGGGCACCGAGGAGTCGGATGTTGGCTTTTGGTAGGCAAAAACTTAGTATGGAGTAGGGCCAGAGCCAAATGTATCGAGTGAGTCTCATAAATCTCCAGTTGGCGAATCGTATGTCGTTTCGTGCTGTCCTTGCGCATCTAGGGTTTGGGGGTTTTCGGGCTTTTGGAGGCAGGGGGAAGTCAGGCGCGTGCTGTTTTGGTTTGGGCGGTCGTGTATGGGGATTCAGTCATGTGTACTATAGTCCAAACACCGTAAAGCGGGTTATATAGGGGATATTATTGGGGAGCATTATAGGGCTTGTTAAGGCGGATACTTGGAGTTTAGACTATGGCTCATGCTATGGGGCCCAGGCTGCACTCAAGGTACGGGCCTAGGGCTTAGGTTTTCCGGCCTCGAGCTGCATATGAAAGTAAGCCGACCTCAACATGAGCTTACAGCCTGCCTCCGGATAACCCAGACCCCTGATTAATAACCCCCTCCCCTTAATAGGGATTATAATAGGGATCCTAATATTAAGGCCCTTAAAAGGAGGGGATTCTACATTATCTGTGCCTCTTCCTGTGCCACGGGATGGCTTTCATCTGTTTTGGGTAAACTCCTGACCCGTTTCGCGACATCTGAGCTAATCGAGCTGTGCGACGATTTCGTACTTGTTGTGTTTCACAGGATTCTGTTCAGGTTGCAGAACTTGAAGGACTGAGGCCTCTTGTTGGTGATTGGACATCCAAGAATGAATCCCCACAAGCCCTTAAACCTACAGTGTTCCCCAAGAATCCATTCCTTCTTGCCTCATTTGGCCTTTCACAATGCTTTGACCTTCAAGCTAAATTCTGTATAGTGCTGCCGCCCTATAAGAGTTCCCAATCTTTTTTTGGTAGTCGTACGCCTTAAATATGGGCCTCTGCAGGACTGATAGAAGGTGGGCGCAAGGGCCAACCTGAACTCAAATTTTGAGGGACGGGAAAGTTAAGTAGAGGGTTTAGGCTTTAGGGTTTAGGGAAGTCTGTATTGCACTTCAGTGTGCTGATTAGGCCTGCATCTTTTCAAATAGCTTGACGGTTGCAGGGGCCCCTTTGCTTGAGTCTATCGACGTGTTTAAGTCGGGGTCTACATGCAAAGCCACCAAAGCCCCAAAATTCACAGAACGCTAAATCCCCTGGTAAGGAACTTGAAAAACGGTAAATAATGTGGACACACAGTTATCATGACATACTTTCCTAATTTTGGTAGCTGTATCAAGTTCCTTAACCCTAAGCCCTGAACGCAAATGTCCCCCAGGAGCGACATCTACTTGCCCTAAGAGAAGCTTGCGCGGCATATCAAGTAGATCTGGCAAGAAGCCCGTACAGAGAGTAAGGACTACGGATGTAAGGACTTAGGATGTAGAGCCTGGCTTGAGGCTTAGGATTATTTGGTTTAGGGTTGAAGGGTTCGTGTCGAATAAGCCTATGGAGCAGGGAAAGCTGACATGTCTCCTTCGAGGTTTCCATTTACTTCCCCTTGTGACGAGTAGCTTTTCGTGGTCTGCTCTGTTGGCTACCCGCTTGCACTTCCTCGCGCTTGGGCTTTCTTAGAACAGCAGGTTGCAGAGGCAGGACCACATTAAATGACGATCCTACTATTAGCTTTTCGGGCAAATCCAGGGAAATGTTCATCCTCCATCCCACTGGGCACCAGGAGAGTTTTGTGTGCAAAGGGTCATCCATGGAATGGTGAAAATGAGTAACAATAGCTGCCTTGCAGCAGGCCGCTATCCCCAGAAAGATTGAGATCAGTGTTTAGGAGTGTATCCATTATTGTTGGTATATTGGGGTAATATTTGGATAATGGAAAATAAAACGGAAACTGCAGGCATTATAGGGACCGTATAGGGTTTATATAGCAATTCTAGGGAATATGTTGGGGCCTTCCTTGGCATTCCTGACCTAGGGGTTGAAATGTAGAGTTTCGCATTCCAGGCCATAAACCCTAAACCCTAAACCCTAAACCTAATATGGCCTCGGGTCTGGGATGCAGGATGCCTCTGCATTGGATGCTGGAATGGTTCAGACAGCTCCCCACCAACCCCAAACCCTAAACCCTCCCAACTAAGCAGCTCAACCTTTGCTTGCGAATTCATGGTGCATCTCATGACTCAGCCAACTCCAGAAAAAAGCAACCCTAAACTCCAACTTCAAGCCCAAAGCCCTGCACCCTTGACCCCAAACTCTAAATCGCGCAACAGATTTTTGGCTCTGTGCGGAGCCCTAATGTGGGTACTGCCCCCACATGAGCCCACGTTGCACAATGTAGGTCCAGCAGTTATTCAGCTGAGGCAACATGTTGTGCGGTCAAGCGTTCATGGCTGTAATGAGGCAACTGAGGTCGAGCCCACAATTTCTTAGACCCTAAACCCCAACAGCTGGGAACTTTGAAGCTCAGGGCGGTAAACCCCGATGCCTAAGCTAAGCGCCTAAGCAACAATGAGGGTAAAGGAAATGGAGGCGGCTATAGTGCAACAGGGGATATTATCGCGTTACTTAGGCATATATACATCAATAATCGAGAATCAAATGGAAAAGCACGAAAGTGGGCTTTAGGGCTTCGCTAAACTTGCCAGACCAAGATGAAACACTGCAAGGGGCGCTAAACAGACAACGCTATACTCCACTTTAAAGTCCCAGATTCCATTTGATTTCGAATTTTCTTTTCCTGTCTCATCCCTGTATATTCCCAATATATCCCCTATTGAACTACAGTAGTGCCCATCTTCTTGTTTAGGATCCCTCTATAACCCCAATATCCCTTGGGCTATGTTACTATTCCACTACGAGCATTCTTACTGTGCCTGTGTTAATGCCACACACTATTCAGACTTCATTACTCTTTACATCCCGCAGGTTATTGGGTTGCTTTGTGAAAGTCCATGAGGGGACCCCTATACTCTGCTTGGAATCCCTATGTACATGTATGACGCTTTTCTGTCGAGAAAGACCAACATTCAATCCCAAACCCTACTTGGAGGATCAGGGGGACTTAGCAAGTTTACTGATAACTTAAGAACCTTATAACAAATGTAGTAACTCCAGTTATCCCAATCATTACCCTACTTACGAAGTCCCGAAATCCTAAATCCTGCACCCTAAAACCCCAGGTAAACCTTTAAACTTAGGAAGATCCGGACACGATAACGATTCCTGAGTCAGATGGATCTGGGCCACGAATCGATCAGACCCTGACCCTCAGACTGGGCTATGATGTGCTGGGCATTTAGGGTTTTAGTTTTTGGGTGTTTAGGGTGTTGTGGGGTTTTATGTCTCTGGGGATCTTTTCTGGTTTTAGATTTTGGGGTGTGGGGTTCGCAAGGTTTTTTTGAGGTGTTGGAGGGTCCCTGGTTTTCCAGAGTGCGGTATGCAAGACACCCCAAGAAAGGCACACGTTTGCTGGCTAAACTGTCGGGTTTAGGCTTTAGAGATCGACGTAGTTTCTGGAAGACGCAATCTACCGCGATGCATGAGTAGGAAATCAGGACTTACTCAGGTCTCACTCAGTTGAACTCAGATAGGCTTGTCAAGCTTATAGTTGGAGGCTCTAGAGTTTTGTTCGTCCTACTACGCTCTTGGGAGGGCTCACAAGCAAGAATGCACAGCCAGCAGTAAGGCAAGCTAAGGGTTGGAACTAGTCTTCAGAGTAAGTTTGCTTGCGTAGCTGACGGCGGACATGGTCACAGGGCCTATAGTCTATTAAGTATATAGAATATGGCTCTGGGTATATTAGACTAAGATGCCCACATACCCCATATCCTATCTACTTAAGGGGGATTATTTAAGGGCTGCCGCCGCTGCCGCCGACCCCGCAAAGGGGCGGCTGCAGCACAGGGGCAAATTGAGGGGTCCTCCCGGGAGTACTGTGACACATTAGATTTCTGTCAGGTAGGAAGTAAGGCTAGGGGGTCTTCGCCTTTT
>CAJNIZ010000518.1:9881-31711 GCA_905231905.1 Symbiodinium pilosum | reverse complement strand
CCCCTAAGCCCCTAAGCCCCTAAACCCCACACCCTAAACCCCTAAACCCCACACCCCCAATCCCTAAACCCCCAATCCCAAAACCCTAAACCCCTAAACCCCCTAAATCCCTAACCCTAAACCCCAAACCCGAAACCCTAAACCCACAGGACTTGCGACAAGGGGCCCCGGAGGAGCTGCGCTCGGCTCGACTCCGCCTCCACCATGCGCTCGTATGAAAGGCCCAGGTCATTGCCTCAAGTACCCAGACTGGTTTAAGGGTTTAGGGTTTAGGGTTTGGGGGCTTAGGGTTTAGGGGTTTAGGGGTTTAGGGGCTTAGGGTTTAGGGGTCTAGGGTTTAGGGGTTTAGGTCAGTTGGGTCCTGCCCCACTGATTGATGGTCTAAAATAGGGATATATCAAGGGCTTTCTATAGTTGTGTTCTAAGCATTCTCAGCTGTTACATAAGTGGGGGCAGCATCCAAAATGTAATGTCGAAGCCTCACAACAAGCCTCAAGAATTAGTTGCCAACATACCTGTGGATAGCATACTTCAAAACCCCGGTTGAAAAAATCAAACTACACTACTTTACACCAGCATGGGAGCCAAATAGGCTTGTAGCGCCCCTCGTGTCATTCCATGTTGATTTGCAAGAGGGTTTGGGCTTGGCGTTCCCAAAATGGGCCGCTCGCTTTTTGCTGAGTTCGTTTGGGGCCTGCAGCGCAAGCTTGAATTTCAACTACAAATTGTGCAGGAATAGTATCAAGCATTTGTAACAAATTACTATCGAAACACTTCACTGTTTCAGCAAAAAGTTTGGGGTCGAGGCATCCTTTGCATCAAGGCCAGAGCAAGGCGCCGCTAACGGAACTGCATCGTGTTCCTCTGAATCTCCGAAGGCCTCTCCACCCGAAACATGCCACGTGCACTCAGCTGTAGGAGTCTCAGTAAGACCCCACATGCGGCACAACTGACAATGACTTCTTGGGAGTACGGCAGGCGCGCACTGAAATCATCCCGTAGAAGAGCCAACCACCGCCATTTATGAGCCGAAGCCAAGAAATCATCCAAATGCCCGACTCAATCCCTAACCTAATTTCCACATCTTCAGCAAAGACTACGGATACACCCAAGCTCAGGCGAAAGCAGAAGGATCTGCGCGCGTCGGAGGCTACGAAGGCCTGAAACAAGTCTGGGTCCAAACGGCTGCAGCTTTGGTTAGAGGGGGGGGTAAGAACTCTGTGAGGCATCAATCTCTGTGCTCAGGCATATCTCACTAGGATTCCAAGGTCCGGCGAAAGTAGCCCTGAAAAGCGACTCACGAGACCACAAGCTCAACAAGCTTAGCGCGATGTTCAAAACAAAGTTGCAAAATGGTTGGCAGCCAGCCTACCCAAAGCCAGGAACTCAAAACATGCAAGCCCAAACCCAAAACCGAGCTCTAAACCATTCCCGAAGATCCGTAATCGCGGTAAACAAGAAGCCGCAAGCCCCTCAACTTTTACCAAGCACAGTTTGCAGTTTATTCCCCATGTCCTTCCCCAGCTGATTTTCCCAATCATGGGGCAGTATCTCTAAACCCCTTCCACCCCTCCGAGCTTAAACCTCCTAGGAATGCTCAGAACACTAAACCCTGGACCCTGCTGGCTTCAAAAAAATCCTGAACCCTAAAGCCCAAACCCGTGACCGCAATGTTTATATCCCCTAGATTACCCCTTTAATCAGGGTTGCTGTTAAGGAGCTCAATTTCAGTGTGACCATAATGGGTATGCATAATAATTAATATGCTTTCCCCCATATACTTAGAGTAACTTGAATTAAGTTCCTTAACAGCAACGCAGTGAATCCCCGCCTCCATGATGGCCACCCAGAGGCAGTGGTCAGACTTGCTTCCTCCTTGACCTCGCAAGGCCTCCAAGCGATGGGCAGATCATCGGGGAATGAAGAAGAAAATGTAAACTGCCACCCTTTTTTTGGTGAAGGAGGGGGGGGAGCGGGGGGAGGGGGAGGGGGGCGGGTGAATTTTTGGGGGTTAGGGGTTAGATGTTAAGTGGAAACTAGCATTTTGGGGGGGTTGTGTATTTAGGGCTTAGGGTTCAGGTTTTAGGGGGAAACTACCATTTTGCGGGGGCATGGGTATTTAGGGCTTAGGGCTTAAGGCGTGGGGTTGAGGGTTTAGGGGTTCAAGGTTCAGGGTTGATGGTTTAAGGGTTTAGGGCTTAGGATTCAGGGTTCGATATGGGCTGAAAAGAGATTGGAAACCAGTCCTTCTAACAAGGAGCTACTACCTGATGTAGGGGCCTCTGGAACTGGAATAAGGGATCATCGGATGGAAACATGGACAATGAAATGGAAGCTCGGTTACGGCGTCTGTAAGGATTGGATGTTGGGGCCTATTCCACTACACGAGGTTTTGCACAAATATGTTGTACTACAAGCATATACGGACGATGAAGCCATCACTGTGAGGGGAGCGCCGAAGACCCTCTCTCTTTTTTCTGTCAGCCGGATGCAAGCCCAACAGCATCCGCCAAAGGAGCCCAAGAGATTGATTGTGGCCGCCCCTATGAAGAAAAAATCCGGAATTCTAGCAGATGAGTTGCCAAAATTGTGGTTTCCATCTGGTGTTACCTTACCTAGGTCGTACCCAAACAAATAGACCATACGTTTGACAACCTCCCATTGAGGCTACTTTCAGAATCTACCTTGTCAGAGCCTGCCCTAAACCCTAAAGCCTGGCCTTTAAGCGCAGGGCGTCGCGTGCAGCCTCTTGATTCGGCTTCCAAGCCTCAAACGCCAAAAGGGTTTTGGGTTTCGGGTTTAGGGCTTAGGGCCTAAACCTAAATCCTTATCCCTGAACCCTGAGCCGCGTAGGTGGGTGTTGCGAGGTTCTTGGGTGTAGGGTTTGCATCTAGAACCCGTAGGGGATATATGAGGATACTTATAGAGGGATATTATCCCTAGAATGGAGAATCAGATGGAAAGCATAATGAAAAATGAAATGGAAACTGTGGGCTTATGCTCCAAAACCTATCTCAGCAGTATCTTGGGTTTTTCCATTTCGCTTTCCATTACTCCCTCTATTATCCCACATAACCCCTATATAACCCCAATATAACCCCTATAGAGCCCCAATATAACCCCTATATATAGATGTGAACTGTTTGTAGGAGCTCGTGAGTCTTAAGGTTAAGGGTTTCAGCACTTGGGGCGCTTCAGGGTTCCAGCAACCCCACAATTTAGGGTTTAGGGTTTAGGGTTTTTTTCTTTAAGCGCCCCTTTTTCCACCTGCTGGTAGTTAAGATCCATTCCGGATAGGGTTTAGGTTTAGGGTTTAGGGTTTAGGGTGGGCTGCAAGAGCAGCAGCACGAATGTAGAAAAGTGAGGGCTCTGGGCAGCTTGTATTACAGCTTGAGCACTTAACAAAATGGTAGGTCTGCAGAGAAGCATAGGAAGGCACTACATCACAAATCCTTCCAGAACCTTTGATTTGAATCCGACCCAAGCCTCAAACTCTGTAAACCCTAAACCCTAAACCGCTTCAGATGAATTCCGCCCACAGTGGATCACGATGCATACCCGGAAACCACACCCCAAGTTCTCAACTCCAGAACACGAACAAATCCAGGTTTTTGGCTTATACGGTTTAGGGGCTTCGAAACAAGATATACGGTTTGTAGGATTTATGGTACGGGGTTGAGGCTTCAAGGCCTTCATTTTCCAATGTCTTTTCCATGTGGCTCTTCCTTATTACCCTAATCAGGAAACCTTTTCTATATCCCCAAACGAAATGAATGGTGCACCTTACCAACTCTATAGAAACCCCGGCAAAAGCCGGTCATCATAAATCAGGGATTACCTTTCGGGGGGTCGGATTATGGTACTGGGGCCTCCACTTCCCCAACCTTAGATCCGCAAATGGCACGGCACTTAATGCTTCTCAAAACTCTCCACACTCTTTAGGGCTAAGGGCTTAAAACGTCAACAGCAAACTCCAGCATTCCTCTCAAGGAAAGTGTGATCTCCTTAGAACCATAATGGAATTCAGGGAACTTATGGTTCCCTGAAGCCCTAAAGCATACTCCACTGACCCCTGAACCCTCAACCCTAAACTCTAAAACCGTAAAAGGGTTTAGGCTTTACGGTAATCTACGGCGGCCTTCGGCATCGGCGATCGGACGGAGAGCCAGCCTGCGATGCTGCAAGTAGCAGACGCCACGCCTCACGGCAGCTAATTAACTAAGGTTGAAGGCTATAGTGGTATAATAGGAATATAAGAGGACCCTAATATAATTACTAGTATCCCTTATAGTCACTATTACAGGGTGGGGGGTCCTCCTAAGCTATTCTAAACTAGGTTTAGGGTTTAGAGTTCCATTTTGTTTTCCATTATCCCTACATACTACCAATATACCCCCAATATACGCAAGGAGAGAAAATGTAGCTGGAAATCCCGAAAGAGCAAGTTCCCTAGATAGGGGACCCTAATATAGACCCCAAAATACTACACTTCTTTTTATGGGGACCCCTAAAAAGGTACCCCTAATTTTGGGACACCACCAGAAACTACTAAACCCTGAACCCTAAATCCCGAAATAGTACTTATGGTTTAGGGTTCTCTTCTGGGTTTTGGGCTCAGGGTTTAGGATGCTCAGTACATGGAATCTTCTACATTACTTGGGATTTTTACAGGGACTACTACCTAATGTAGGGTTTAGGGTTTAGGGCCTGATAAGTAGCATGAAAGAGAATCAAATCGAACAGCAAATGAAGGAATACATTGAAGCCGAGTTGTTAGAGAGGTTTCTGCGGATAGTATGTGGGGCCTAAGTAATTCGAATAGCCTTTTAGGGCACACGATACTATGGTCACATAAAGGTTTCAAGGCAATAGGTTTCTATTCAGGCTTCTACAGCTAACTACATGCTAGGGTTGAGGGTTTAGGGTTTAGGGCTTTAGGGTATCCCGGGGAACCCCCATTATAGCCCAGTGCCCATTTCAGCGTCCTTTGTCCATTTGAATCTCCATGCTTCCGACTATTTCAGGCCACTACATGAGGCATTCACCCTGTAAAATCCCCAATGACGTACTAGCTTCGTCTGCTCTGGTTTGGGGCTTGGAAGGCGCAGGGTAGTGTAGTTGCGCGGAGTGACAGCTGAGAGTTTGACAGTATCAGTACTTTTGAACAAACTGGTGGGGTTTCGAAGGAAGGTGCATTAAGCTTTCAGGCTTGGCTTGCCACCAAGAGGCCCAAAAAGGCGCCCAGCACGACGAGCCTGCAGGCAGAATGTTCATAGCTCTTGCTCATGGTCGAGTTTTGATTAGCCATACCACATGAAACAATGTGAGCAGTAAAACTTCGCCATCGTGACGCTAGCCGCTAGTAGTAGCAGCAGGAACTGGAAGAGCAGCAGAAGAATCAGTTTCTGTGGTCCGGCATGAGGCCTTCGACCCCAGATGGTGATCAACAGAATCTTTGAAATGAAGAATGATCCCCCAAGTGATCAAGCAGAACACCGACCGCCGGACACTACCCTCCACACCAAGCAGGATATGCATGTGCCACTCCGTGAAGTAAGGGGGCCCCGCTCTGGGGAAGGCGCCTGCCCACACGGACGTCACAAGGCAGCGCTGCCTCTAGGGTTAGGGGCTGTGTGGCTTACGCAGCGGAAGGGTTCATGGTCTGAATCTGTAGGATGTCGGGGAACATTCTCAAATTACACCGAAATCTTACACAAAGCCTCCACTTCTTGGTGACAAAGTAAGTCTGAATTTCAAGAATCGACAAACCCCTGAATCCGAAAACCAAGAAATGTTCTCGTCGCCTGGGGCGGCTGGAAAATAGTGTAGCGGCGCCGAATAGCTGGGCTACAACAAAACCTTGCTTGCTAGAGTTCTATCAAAAATTTCATGCGAAACTGCACTTTACTTTCTCGAGAAACCAGCTGTCCATCCTCGATGTCCGACATCCTCTTGGCTCCCAGAATATTGCCCCGCTTAAGTAGATAGAGTTATAGGGGTTAAATTGGGATAGTGGAAACGAAAATGGAAACTACTATTTAAGGTTTAGGGCTTAGAATATCGTCCGCCTTAAGTAGATAGAATATAAGGTATCCGGGGATCTTATTATAATGGACCCAAAGCCATATTCTATCTACTTACGGGGGACTATACTCACAGGCAAGCGTTACTACATACTCCCTGTCTAGTCTCTGGCTGGTCTCTGCACCCTAAACCCAAACCCCTAAACCCCTAAACCCCAAACAATTCCTCTAACCAAGGCTCTACACTCCCCCAAACTAACATGGAAGCCCAAAAAGGGCCCATCAGCGACCAGGGCGCCAGGTGCCGGCCCAGGGCGGTAAGCGAAGCCTCAGGTCGCTGTGGCCCCGGCCCTGCAAGAGCCAAGGTGCAGGTGGGCTGTAGTTGAAAGTCCTTAAAACGGGGTTATAGAGGGGATTATGAAGGGGAGTATTATAGGGGATTATTAAAGGGGATACTAGGAATGTAGATGTTGGTACAAAAAACCTGCGGGGCCTTAACTGTGTATATTTCATAGAATGTCATAAGCCCAAAGGTATAAGGTACTTAATGTCATTTAGGCATCTAAGACCAATCATAAGTTAGGGGAGTTTGCCTCTTGCAGTTTTAAGAAGCTTTGGGCCAAGAGTTCAGAATTCGAGGGTGTGGGAATGTAGGTGTATAGAGCAAAGGCAGGGGCAGGTCATTTCAGGGAGTAAATGACGATGCAAGTGTTCAGCAACTGCAGAGTTCTGATCTTCGTGCACTATGGAGACGAGGTCTTTTCGAGGGATCTCGGATTTTGATATCTTGAATGCTTTAGCGATGAGCGGTACATCGTGGTGCAATGGCCAACGTCGGCACAGGCAGAGAGGGCATTCCATTTTCACATCAAGTGTGAGCGTTGCTTTCCGGCGAGGGTTCGGCTTGACTGACTTGGGCTGCGGATGGGCTGAGAGTTCGAACACGGAAGCGGGGTCCAAAAAATGTGGAAGGTTCCAGCATGGCTGCACTGCGAATCTAGGACAGCGGTATTTGAAGACAACGAGGTTTCATGGCCGTGTGATGCCACCGTGTCCAACCCTTGGAGAAGGTTGTGTTGTTTCCCCGCCGCCCCAGTCGTACTTGCTTCAGAACCATGTGTGTCCAACAAGAAACTACGGCGAAACCCCAACAAGAAGAAGTGGTACTTACCTGCGCGGCCAGCCCAATCTCTTACATGCAATATTTCTGTAACGGGGCCTTATATGGAGATGATATGCTTATTTCCCCTTATTCCCTACTAATTAACCTGCAGAAAGTTACGAACCAAACTTTGCATGATCCCAAACAGGCCTTCTGCAACATCTGCCCCGTTCTTCAGGGCCTGTGGCACAAAAGAACCATCACATTGTCGGTAGCCAGCTCCAATATGACACGGCTCCCAGCAAAATCAGAAGTCCACTTGGGCCTGTGCCGCCCTCGAGTCTTTGGGAGTCAGCAAGAAATCCAACAAGAAATTAAAGGGCTTCTGCACACTTGCTGCTCTGAGTCTTGCATTTTCTTCACAGATGCGATGACCTGTGCTCGAACCCCAGTTCTTGTGAGCAAGGGGTCTGGTGACTGCCAGCTCGGCTTCTGCCAACCTGCACCCCAAACCTCCCTCAAAAAAAACATACCTGAGCTCTGCAAAACATCCTGCCATGCATTCTTTGATTTAGTCCAAATTTCATGGGCGCCCAGCTACCCCGCAATATGAGCCACTATGAGCCCAGCTGCGCCGAGTTGGCCAAGGACCGCCTCGCCGCCGCAACGGGACGAAGGGTGCTCTCATAGGCTAGAGCGCAAGCTGACTGTGTGCCCAAAGCGCTCACATAGATCTAAGATTCCGCGAGGGTTCTGCAGTAGGCTCCGACCCTTGCACGCTAAAAATTGTAAGTTCTGTCATCTATAATCCCAGTACTCAACACAAATTATAATTTCCACCAGAATTCTGGGGAACTTCTAGTTCCACTTAAGTAGGTGGAATATGGCTTTGGGCATTTTATAAGAAGATCCCCATATACCCCATATTCTATACCCTATATAACCCATTATAGTAGTTTCCATTTTCTTTTCCATTATCCCGATGTACCCCAGTATAACTCTTCTATCACCCCATACTCTATCTACGTAAGGGGGGCTGTAGAGCTGAAATGACCTTTGTAGATCCTCGTTTCAGCTGCCTTTGGGTTCTCAGACTGGGCTCAGACCGAAGTTTTCATAACATACTGGGGATATGCTCTACTATGGTATAATAGGGCATAAATTGGGATTATATGGGGATTATATAGGGATAATGGAAAAGAAAATGGAAGCTACTATGTAGGGTTTAGGGTAAGAGTATTGGTACTGCCCCTACCCGATAACAGTCTGCAATAGGGGTCATTAAGGCCTTTATAGTAATCTTACACATATTACCTAAACTGAGTGCAATGGTCGTCACAAAAGCAGCAGCGTTTCTCTAAATGCAGCGCAGGCATGCTACTTATTGTAGTGTCATAGTTGCACTGAAATTCAATTGCGGTGAGCCTGGCGCATGTACATATGTGGACTGCAATATGCCTTGCGCCATGTCAAAGGTTTCTCATTCATCGAGACAGCCGATCAGTCAGGGGCGATTGGCAGATTGTCTGGGCCTACCCCTAGCGGGCTTTAAAATTTGCAGAGCAACTACTGAAAAACTGAAGTTTGAACAGACTGCTGCAGGAGAACTCTTGCCTCGGCCGTGCGAACCACATCCGCTGCCGGGGGGCTCGGGGCGCTCGCAAGGAACCTTGTGAAGGGACGAAGAAAGTTGGCGCAAATGCTCCGGAACTCTTCTACTCGGTCTTGGGCCTCCCGTGTTGGCTTGTGGCCGGGCCACCGGAGTTCCCAGGCAATCTCGAAAGTCTACCGTTCTTGACACTCAGGCAAAACTAATTAATGACTGACTGCTGCTTTTGCATGATACTACCTCGACAACCCCTCTCTTACAACTACAGCCACCTGAACTACAACAGCTACTACCTGCGCCACCGCTACAACTGCCGCCGCCGCCGCCGCCGCCACCACCACCACCACCACAACCACCACCACAACCACCACCACCACCACCACCACCACCACCACCATCCTGAGACTGACATTAAATTCTGCAGATGGCTCTGTCGGCTGGAAGCCGGCTGCGCGCACCTTGCGGGCTTCAAACTTGCCTTCTCTTCTTGAGCTCAGGCAGGGTAGACATGTAAGGGCCTGTATGAGTAATTGCCAAATCCTGTGTACTACTTAGTACTACTAGAAGAAAAGACGTCAGTGCCTTAAAAGGAGCCCTAGATTTTCTGAACTACCCATATTCGTGCTTCTAGTCTTGGAGGGGAAGAATCTTGACTATCAGGGCTTGAATTGCACGCCAACAGGGGACATCAACGTTGTTACCCACGTCAACGGTCCAAAGCTCGGGAATTCGTTCCAATCGGAGCTGTAGTAGCAGCCCCCGGTACAAGCAGAGTGCCTTGTGCTTCCCACCATAGATCAAAGCTCACGTGTCGTGATATACCTGTCTCTGAGATCCATACCTTGACAGACAGCCTGCTGCTACAAGCCTCCGACGATTCAGGGCTTCGGCACATTCATCGCGCAGCAGGCACAGTTCATGTGCCAAGGTGCCAAAGTCTCTAAACCCTAAAACCAAAATAGTAGTCTCCCTGTCCATTTCCATTATCCATATATACACATATGGGACCATTACACCAACCTAGAGGTTTGAGCTTTAGGGTACATGGCCGCCAACAAAGCTTTCTTTTGGCATGCTTCCCCTCGACTGCAGCTTCTTTTCCGTGGGTTTGTCATTATCATGGTCTCCTTCTTTGTGCCCTATACATGGGGCCGTCACAAAATACATATGAACCCTACACCTTCACTGGAGGGTTGACGCTAATGACGCATATTCTGGGCGTAACAAACAATGAGAAGTCCTCATTGCGGTCACTTAGTATAAGTCCCTTAGATCCCAGCGTAAGCCCTCCGTATTTGAACCCATTTGCTTTGCATCTCAACTTCCTTTCCCAGCTGATGCTCTGTAACCCATTCATAACCCACCCTGAACCCTAAACCCTAAATAGTAGATTCCATTTTCTTTTCCGTTATCCGTATACAACCTCAATAAAACCCAATAGTATAACCCTATATAATCCCCTACATAGCATCCGCCATTCTCAAATCATCATCATCAACCCTAAACACTAAACCCTAAACTCTATTTGAATCTTACGTCCCCCACTTCTGGCCTGCAGGACCAGTGTCTCCAGCGGCAGGGCTTCGATCTCCGGCGCAGTGCTTGCCGGTAGGGCTTCCTAGGTCTCAAAGGCACGGCCCATATGAGCTATAGTCTAAACTCCTTAAAGGGGGTTGTATAGGGGATGATATAGGGGACTACTACAGGGCTTATTAAATAGGATACTAGGAGTTTAGACTACAGCTCATATAGGGATTTCTAGGGTCCTTTGAAAGGGGTTGCAGGGGTCCCCTATAGCCTACCGCTATTGGGTTTGGACTTTTCAGTTTGGTGAGGCAGAGTGAAGGACTTGGAGCTCAGGCTTCATAGTTTGAAGGCTTTGGGTGGAAGATTTGGGGGGTTCCTAAAATTAGGGGTACCCTTTTGGGGGTCCCCATAATAAGGACTATAATATTTTGGGGTCTACATTGGGGTACCCTAATTTTGGGAAACTACCATTTAAAAGTCAGAGGGTAAGGGTTAAGTTCAGGGTTTAGGGTAAGCCTCTGCAATGCTCGACAGCCTTCCAACAGCTAGGTTCAGTGACCCCAAAAGCCTGCAATCCAGACCGCTAAAAAACACAATTGATGCTATGATTTTCCAGTTACCTCATTTGATTCTCCGTCGTTCTAATTATCTTACAATTTTTCTCCAAGGCTGTTGCGATGGACCTCCTGCCGCTCAGAAGAAGCAGACATTTTCTCCCTCTCAACCAAGAGTAAGTCACCTGAAAGCACGGAATTGTGAGACACTTGCACCGTACGTCAACTCGCGAGCTCGGGTCGTAACAGAAGTGCTATTACCATAGATAACCCCTATATCATCATTCTATAGCTCCTATATTCCAAAGTACTTCCCATATTAGCCTCCATAAGCTTCAAGGGTCCCTATTAGGGGTCCCTCCCAAAGTCCTTAGACATAACTGTTCTTTCAGAGCCCAACCCTTTTTGTCCTGCATGACTGGAGCTGCTTTGCGCGGAACATGGCTAGCCCCTCAGACTTAAGCTGACGGCATCCCAGGCACCTAGTCCCCCTTGAGTAGATAGGACACGGGGTATATGGGGATCTTATTACAACATACCCAAAGCCATATTCTATCTACTTAAGGCGGACTATAACCCCAATATATACCCTATTATACTATAGTAGTTTCCATTTTCTTTTCCACTATCCCTACATTAAACCCTATAAAACCTAATATTCTATCTACTGAAGGGGGACTCTACAAGCTGCAGGCAAGTGGCATACTCTCTGCCTCGGCAAATGGTTGGCTGAGATTTCTGAGGACCCATGGAGCTACCAGGTAGTTTCCCAAAATAGGGGACCCCAATAAGGACCCTAGTATGCTATATAATCCTTTTTATAGGGACCCCCAAAAAGCTACCCCTAATTTTGGGAAACTCCGCCTAGCCCGGACCTAGCCCCATCTCATGCTGCATCACTTGGGCGAAGAGATCGCCACAAAAACCGCCCAAGCTCTCGGGTTGCTGGTATGTGGCACGCTGCCTACCACCAAGATGATAATGTAGGGGTAAAAGGGTTTAGGGTATTAGGGTATTAGGGTTTAGGGTTTAGGAAAAACGGGAAGTATGACAAGACATGCTACCAGATGTGGCGCGCTTCTCATTGTAAAAATCTGTGAAAAGTCCCTGCAGTTGGACATATCTGTCACAGCCAGCTCTGTTTGCAAGTGCCACTGGCCCTGGGACATATCAGGGAAGCTGAGCTGTGAAGCTTTTCTTGCGGGATTGTTCGGGATGGCAGGGCAATCAGGCTCTACACTCCCGGAAACTAACATGGAAACCCAAAAGGGTCCCTATAAAGACTACAGTCCCTCTAAAATATGGCTACATGGGTCTACATGTTGGTTTGGAGGAGTGTAGTGCTTGCAGAAGTGGGATTCAGGGGGTGCTACAAGGCTCACAGCTCTGGAAACTTGGTACTTATAGCGGGCACTGCTCGCTTCCCCAGTCTCAGATCGTGCCCCAATACAGGCACCCAAAAAATTAAAATCCAAGCAAGAGGTACTCCAAAAAAGGAGCCCGTCATTTGTGGAAACCCTCATTGTGATAAACCCCACATATTCCCAATTGACATTTCATGGTCTATTTTCTGCTCCATTTGAATCTCCATATTTAAAGGTAACATCCCTAAACACCTTTCAATCAGTACAGATCCCCTCCAACCCTACAAGAGAGACAATGTAATCCTCTGTATTACCCCATTACCCCCTTTAAGGAGTTTAGGCTATAGAGTACACGTTCGAAGAGTCCCAGCGGCGCGGCAAAAGCCGGAAGCAGACGCCTCGCTGCACTCGGCCTGCTCGGCCCTTGCGCTGCTTCAGGGAATCCTGGATAATGGAGAAGAAAATGGAAGCTACTTAAAAGGGTTATACTAAATAAGATTATAAAGAGGGCTCTACCAGGGTTATGCGGGATTATATAGGGGTTACATAAGTGTATAGGGGATAGGGAGTCCTGCGGGAGACGGTTGAGGGTTTGGAATTGGGCAATATACAAACATCCTGTTATTTGCTTTGTATACATGCATATATGTACGTACGTATGGCATCAAACATATGTTGTTGCCTCGATTTACGGTGTTATTGGTACTATACAACTCATCGCCGGTGGGGAGGAAGATGGAAACTGACATCGCGCACCTGGCAGATGATGCTTACAAAGCCCCTGCTATTAGGTACTGAAATTGTGACTCTTATGCTGCCTCACGTAAGCTGGGATCACATCCTGCTGGAGGGGACGAGGGCTTTCAAGTGTAGGAGTTCGGGTATTCAGCGTTTCGGGCATAAAGATCCGGGTAAACACACCAAATCCAGGGTTCGGAACCCCTTTGAGCTGAAACAGGGCTAGAGGGGGGATTTCATTGAGCTTTTACCGAAAAACCTGCGCCAAATGCAATGCTCACGCACGGCCCTCACAGGGTCCTTGGCGCAGAAGCGTTCTAGAAGTGCAGGCGCCAGGGTGATGTGACCATGGTCCCTGGTGAGCCGGCGCTCCCGGCAGGTGTCTATTACCTCACGGAGGAGAAAAAAGGGGTTCCCAAAACGGGGGATATGTAGGGATCCCCAGAAAATTTGCCGGGATTGGGGGGGTATTCTGCGGGTGCTTCTGAGGGATTGTAGAGGGGTTTGAGAAATACCCCATTTAAAGGGTGTGTTACAGCATCGAGGGGTAGTGCTCACACTACAAGAATGTACCACACATGACGGGCGGACTTGGGGGGTTCCACGAACAGGGGGCCGGAATATGGAGTCCACAATTCATTGTAATCCTTATTACAAGGACTCCCATGAAGCTGCCCCTGACATCCCCTGACTGTTGCAAACCCCAACTGTTCAAACAGGAACTTTACCTTCCCCAGGCGTTCGGGTCGGGGCCCACGAAGCGATGGAGGCAAACAAGGAACTGTAAGGAAAGAGCTGTCTAAGGGATACTGCGAATGCTAGGCTGCCAGGGGGGCGTTAGCAGGATGAACCGGCGGAGTAGGGTGCTGATAGCCCTAGCAGCAAATATGTACTTCCTCGCGAAACTTGGTTGCCTGGGTGTAAGGCTTTAGGCTTTAAGTCCGTGGGCCCGTAGGCCTCAATACTGGAATCACCAAACTCCCCCGTGGTTGAGAGTGTCTCATGCTGGGGCTACAGTGACACCATGCGCCTCTGGACCATTGAACAGAGCCCAAAAACCTGCATTGACACCACCGTCTTCAACCCGCCTTTGTTCCTTGGTATTGTCATGGCTACTCTCTAACGAGCCATGTGAGATCATGGTAGAATGCAGTCATAGCGCATCTAGGCCAAAGCACACCTGCGACATCCCAGCCCACATCTTGCTGTCAAGCTGCGATGGTGACGTCAGGCCTCGGTGGAAGCTTGTACGTAGGGCTTAAGATTTAGGGTTTAGGTTTAAGGCGGTTTAGGGCTTAGGGTTTATAAGGCTACCAGGATCACACTGGCTTTGCCAATCTGGCAGAATCGAACTCAAAATTGAAATATGTGGAACTGCCGATGAACAAGCCTGAGACCGGAAGAGATCCCAGGCCCATCACGGCCTTAACACTTTCATCCTGCTGTCCTGAATCCTGAATCTTGTGGAGGGCGCTTCCTGAGTCACCGGCAGGGTGACAGAGGTCTCTGCCACGTTGGTGGCAACCTCAGGCTTCTGCTGCCTTCCCGGTCCGAAGGAAGTTTGCTCACATGTGGGCAACTTCGAAAATCCATGCACATTCCTGAAATCCCTGTACAACTGTACACCCCAGTTCCATTTGTCCATCCTCTTGGCCATTTGACTCTCCATTATGGTGGTAGCTAGTAGGTTCCACATTGTGAGGGTATCAAGGTAACTAAAGAACCACAGCCAGGAAGGTACATTACAAATCACTGACGGCATCTATAGTTGTAGCTGTAGGGCGTTTGCCACCCTTGTACATCCTGACCCCAAGTTGAAAACCCAGAACCCTAGTGAACCCGCCTTCTCCCGCAAACCTAACGCGACATTTGCAGTCCCCCTTAAGTAGATAGTTTATAAGGTATATAGGAATCAAGAAATTTTACAATGGTTTTCGGAAAATCCACATTCTACTTGTTTAAGGGCGACTATACGCTGCCAGGAGACAATCACCTTTCTTGGCCCCGAGGACGGGTAGATTTCAAAGCATTTTCGCTGCTGCTCACCTGCCCAGGCTTGCTGTTAAAGAAACTGAACAGTCATCATACCACGGATATATAGCAAATAATAGGGTTTCCTTTTTTAGGGTAAGTTTACTTAAGTTCTTCAGCAGCAACCCAGCAGGGCTTGGTTTCCGGGATTCAGGATTGCAGGCTTGGGCTTGGGCCCACAGAGGAAACGAGTGGAGCATGTGAGGCCCGAAGGGTATTGATACTTCTGGACATCACGACACACGACAAGCTCTTTGATTCATTTGATATAAGCCCCAAGGCTTTAAGGACACCTACCCACGCACTCGCCCATCAAGGTTTCAAGACCTTTCCACAACCGAAAAGTACTCAGCCGGTGAGCTTTCATAGACACTAGATGTATGGGTTCCATAAATCGGTGGCTCCAATATAGCCCCCAGTTTAGGGTTTCGGGTATTTTGGAAATGCCGATACAACATCTTCTGTCTACTATAGACCAGCCTTACATTCATCAGCCAACCCAACGCTATCCGCAGAGTGTGTACTGTAAGGGTCCAACCAGTCACATAGACCAGGCACTTGGGGCACCCCTTGAGCCATAACTGTGCAAGGACTGTTCGAGGATGATACTGGTACGTATCCAGGTTTCCATCTTTAGTTTTGGGGTCTCCAAAAAGTGGGGGGGTACCTGCTTAGGGGTCCCTATAATCAGGACATATTGTTCGGGGCATATTGGGGCTCCCCATGTAAGGAAAGTACCATTTAGAGGAGGCAGGGCATGGCTTACCGCTGGAAAATCCAAATCCCTAAACCCTAAACCCTTTTGCCTCTACCCTAATCCCCTAAAGCCTACGTAAACCCAAAGTCCTAAACCTTAAACCCTAGACCCTAAGCCAAATCAGCTTCTGAGGCCTGACAGGGCGCCGTGCAGCGGAAGGGCTCTGAAACCCTTTCCACCACGCTGCCTCCTTTCACAGCTCGGGCTTGGCAGGGTTTTTGGGTTTGGGGTTTAGGGTTTAGGATTTAGGGTTCAGTGTTTAAGGTTCAGGGTTTAGGATTTAGGGTTTAGGGTTTGCTGTTTAGGGTTCAGGGTTTCGTAGCCGTCTCTACCCCTATCAGGAGCCCTGCTCACATCCACCGAATTGCTCTCTGGGGGTTTCAATATCACAAGAACATTATCTTAAGTCTTCAGGTCCCAAGCTCAAGGGTATATGAAACAGTCGTGAAGGCATAGAAAAGCGGGTTGATCAGATTGGGTGCACTTGAGACGGCCTGTTCCTACTGATCCTTACTTGCCCCCTCAAGATTGAGGATCTTGTATAGGGTCCGCAGGATCCGTGGTAAGAACCAAAAGGCTGTGTGGGGGCAAGGTTAAGCTTAAAGCCTTCGAGTGCAGGCCTACAGGGTTCGAGGATTTAGGGAGTCAAGCTTGAAATTCTTGACTCTGCAAATCTCAACCCAGATTATTACACACATTTGGGTTTAGGGTTTAAGGGATCTTGAAAGATTTGTAGCTGTGGGCATAGAAACTTCATCCCGAGGAGGGCCCTTGAAATGCAAAGGGGGCCAAAAGACCAACAGCATGAACCCTGTTTTGTCCTGCTCCCACCCATTCATAGTGTGTGATAGGGGTCATAGTAAGGGCTACAAATGTATATATATATATACTTATAGCATGAATATTATCCAACTGTTAATGAATGGGGGCAGTACCCAGTGAACCCAATTAACCGACAACAGATATGGCCTGCAGGGAGCTGCTCAAACATTGCACCTCTTCCAAAGTGGCCCTGATTCCCTTCATACGGACATAATGTACATAAAGCCTCAGGATAAAAATCGACTCAAAGGATACCTGGGTCTACAAACTGAAATTCCTTACAAGAAACAATTGCTCTTCTTTGCCAGCCACCATCTCAAACATCTTCTGCAAACTTAGGAAGCCTTATTCAACAGGAATCCCACAAAGGCCTACCTTGTGCCTTTCCACAAGGTAAAGCTCAATTAAGCAACCTCTGTCGTTCTGGTCCAGCCAGCTGCGGGCAAGTTGCTCAAGAAGGCCAATCAAGCCTCGGATCGGCTAGTGAGCATTTATCGGTCTTGGGCTTTGCTTTTGTGAGGCCCTCTTTCCGCAGCAGTACTTTGTGGATTCCGGGCTTTAAGCTTAGGATCTTTAGTGCCTCGGCTTGTTGTGCTAAGGTGTTGCATGTACAACAACATGTGCATGATGAGTCTGAGATTTGATCAGCATGTCTGTCTGCTGAGCCCAGAACTTCCCAACCATGACAAGCGACCATGATTATCACTTTTCGCGCTAGGATGATGGTTGTTATGAATGACTATCATGACTATTTCTTACCTTTTGCTATTACGAATATTTTCTTTGAACCATAATAAAAGACCGTGAATACCCTTGCCAAGAAGGACCTGCTTTGAGGCACCGGCTGCGTACAAATAGCTGCTTGACGATCTTGTGTCTACAAGCCCAGTTTCCATGTCATCTTTCATGTTGTTCCATTCTTGGGGAACTATCGCACAACCCTATACTACACATCACTACATGACCCCTGTAACCCCTTGTGCCCGGCAGCGCGAGATCTCTCCAGCGCCGGGCATGAAAACCAGGATGGACCCCTCCAAAGGCCACTGTTTGGTGGCCTGCTGCCATGCAAATCAGAGTCTTGGGGCTTAGGGATTCCCAAGCCCTGACTATTGGGGCCATGTGAAGACTATTGGGGTTTCGGGGATCTGTTGGGTGGTTTGGGTTCGAGGAGCCTGTCATATACGCCTATGACAGACTCCAGCAGAAGATCTGTAGGTTTGGAGCAAGCTCTGAACCCGGAACTCTCAGGGAGTCTATTCTGCAATGGGGAAAGGATATCCTTCTGAATGGGCCGCTTGTGAAAGCGACTCTTTGAGCTAGGTCTCCAAACTTCGTCTCGGCATCTAGAGATATTCCATTTCACAAAACAGTAAACCCTAGATCCTAGTCCGAAACCCTAAGCCCAAAATAAATAGACTATGTAACCGCCCATAGAACCCCCCGTACAACCCATCCCAGATTAAGGCTCTCTGTGGAAGTCCTTGTCTTGAACGCCCCCGCCCGCAGAACTTCAGTGATACATCTACGAACACAGGACCTAGGTATGCATGTTACAAAAAATATGAGTCCTATCATAAAAAAGTACTTATGAAGAGCATATAGGACATGACTTGGGCTTTACGCGCCCTGAACCTTAACCCTATAAGCCATTGTATGAACCTAGCTTCCATTTCATTTTCCATCTTCTTCTCCAGCCTCTTTTCCATTTGACTCTCCCTTCCCGGGGTACTATCTCTTATCCCTACATACTCCCTGAATTGTATGTAACCCTCTTTAAAGGGCCCTACATTCCAACACATATGTATAAATACATATATATATATATTTATTTTTGTTTATACGTATATATGTGTGTGTGTCATATAGACATGTCCATACATGTCCCCACATAACCCTAGAACCCCTTTAAAGGGACCCCATCCCACGTATCAGCAAAGGGCTGCCCTGTAGCCCAAAGCCTCGGAGGCAAATGACCCAGCAACGAGCCCCAAGATGAAATTGCCTCATTTTTCCATGTAATGTCAGGGGTCCCTTTTTGAGGGGTTGTAGAGGGCTTGGGGATTGAGGCATTTTGGGTTTGAAATTTTGGGAGTCCGGAGCAATAGTCTTCCAAACTTCAGATGCTCAAGCAAGATGCAGTACAGGTATGAACCTACGGTTGGGCTCCGTTTCCAGATGCAAAATCTAGAGTATGGACCCACCTTTTTTTGGCTTCATTCAGGCCTACGAGCTATGCCTATCATATACCGTAGTATACCCATAGTCTACTAGTGTACTATAATGTACTATAACCTACTATAACCTACTATAGTATACTAGAATCTACTATAATTTATACAGTCAGATATACCACATGCTGCCACCAGTTGCAAATCAAATCGTAGTCGATGGGGCCGGACGGCCTCAAAGCCTTGACACGCAGATTGCCTTTTTCATTGTACGGTTTGGGGTTTTAGGGGTTTCGTAAAAGGGAGTAAAATGGGAACCCCTCTCTGTCTCTCTCTCGTGCTCAAGCGGAACTGTCAGACGCTCCTTTCTGAGGGCCGGGCCAACCTTCTCATGAACCCCAAACAGAAAATCCCAAGAACATAGTAGGAATATCATAGCAAAAATACCTAATCAAAGTCCTTCACGTTCGTAATATATTCTACTATATTCTTGGAGTTCCCCTGTTTGGGGCTCCCATTTTACACCCTTTATTCTTGGTTCCATCAACATTGCTGGCTTCTTTTGGCGTCTGGGCTCCGGCTTCCTTGTACAATTCAGGTTGGAGTCCAACTCTAGTATATGGTCCCCCCTGAGCAGATAGAATATGGGGTATATGGGGTTATTATCATAATATACCCAAAGCCATACAGTATTCTATCTACTTGAGGGGGACTATAGTCCGCTACTCCCCAGCCAGGTGGGCCCTGTTCCTGGGCTTCGGAGACTGGCAGATTTGCACAAGTAAGTTGGCAATGGACAGCAAATTCGAGGTGCTTGATTGCTGTCAGTGTTTTTCTGGAAGCGCCAGCGATGATCAACAAACTCCGTCTACTCATTGCCGGCTGACAGCGGCAAACTGGACATCGCTCACAGTTTAATGCTGTAGGGTCCTGATCTTGAGGCTTTGGACATGTGAGGAGCACTGTTTCGTGCAATAGGGTTGGCGTTCTAAAGCCAACCAGGGTGGCTTCGGGATCTTTGATCGCCAAGACTTGAACGTCAACCCCTGCTTTGCAGTTTGGCCATCGCTCTTCTCAAGTAGCCTGCAAGAATGTCGCCATAAGCTACCTTTTCGTGAATGTGCGACGCAGGATGAGCTGCTCGATGTAGCTCGCCAAAAACTCTGACCAGGCTTGGTGTAGCCATCCCAAAAAGCTGAGGATAAAACTATCATAACACTACAATCCCTGCGGCCATCCCTCCCATGACTGCCACAATCATCCCTACGAGCACTAGCCCCATACCCTGGGCAAATCAGAGAATGCGCTGAGTTGAGCAGTTCCTACTTGCCGGCGAGGAGACCTTGAATGAAAGTCTTGTGCTTGAAAGATATATCCAAAACCTTCGTCTTTAATAGTGATTTGATCTGAATTTGGTCAAAAAGTTTTCCAACAGCTCAAGAACCCCATTAAACACCAAGAGCCAAACGTCTCCGCTGCCTCGACGATCACCTTCGCCACTGGGCCAGCTGTTACAGTATTCTAGTGCCATGCAGAAGTACACAGGGCCTTAAAAACCTGATAGGGTTTGATAATTCCATTTCTTGCTTGCTCAATGCTTCCAGGGAATTTGAGAGTCTTGGCAAAAAATGATCATGACTGGCATCAGCATGGAAGATCCTGACAAAATCCCCCCCTGTATGAAACCTAATTACAACGGAAAGTCTACCAACAATCCAAACCCTAGATTCTAAATAGCAGTTTCAGTTTTATTTCCCATTATCCCAATATAACCCCAAAATTACCCCAACGGGCCCCTATATCCCCTATATACCAACTGAAGGCTGGAGCATCTGAGTTGCTGGATCGCGCCCCGTTGCCATCATCGCCCTGCCGAAAGTGACTTTCATCACTGCACAAATGCTCTCTTATGAGCATGGTTGTGTTGCGCATCATATGCGTCCGGATGGGTTCTTTGGCTTCATCCCGTCATTAGTGAAGGAGCCTCAGAAAGTTAGAGCATGCATGCAAGATGTAATAGGTGCTAAAGTTGTAGGCAGCTGCAAATCCCAACAAGATATCACTACGAAGTTGAGGCAGAGGCCCAAACGTCAAGCCCCTCTGGCTGCCTCATCCTCCTGGTGCCGACCACCTTTCGCAGAGCTCCAGGCAGCCACGGTTCCCAAAAGGTCCTGTCACAAGCGCCCGCGGGCAAGAGCGTGAGAGATAAAGGCAGAACAGTCGCTGTCCCGGCTCTCACTCACTCAAGCCTTATGGCACTGAGTCGGGACATCAAGACAACAACCCTCAACTGGATCTTATTGCTCGTGATTTCGATGGCAATGGCCCCAACCTCGCCTCGACGTCCTCCAGGTAGAACTCATCCACCGGAAAGGTTCGCCTAAGTCTTTAGCATGCCTGCTACTTGAGCAGCTGCCAAAGAGGTCAGGGCTTGAGTTCCGAAGATGTGGGACGAGGGATGAACAGCTCCACTATGCATTCAAAAGCGGGTCTGCAATTTTGACAGCCGCTCACGTATGTAGAGCAAGGACGGAAATACTTAGTAGAGTAGCAGGTGATTTTTCTCTCTAAGCTCGGGCCCGGACAAAAATAAGATTTTTTGAGATTCCGATTGGCTGCCCAAGCTGCAAGGCATCCCAATCACGAAAGGGGCCTCTCCAGCCGAACCACAAAGCCAGCCCTGCAAAACGTGACGATGGGGGCAGTCTACCTTGAGCCTTGCATGGCAAATTTAGGGCGCTTTGCATTATGTGCTACAGATTTAAGTATGTAGAAGCTCAAGGTTGTGAACTTCAAGAAGTGCCCCAAATGCCTTGGTTTCGAAGCTCATCCCTGCTACTGGACGTGAGTCCTGTACACCATACATAAGCCCAAATTTCAGCTCCTTCTCCAGTCGGTTCTGAAGACTATTCTGCTCACCTATAGTCCCCCTTAAGTAGATAGAAGATGGCTTTGGGTATATTATCATCAGACCCCATACACCCCATATTCTATNNTCTACTTAAGGGGGGGCTATAGGCCCCTACAGTCGAGAAGCCCAGGGATCTTAAGTACTGGCGGCGGCGACTTGAAGAGACCAGCCTCGGCTGGAGAAAAAAGATGGGTGGCTTACTGGTTCTTAATCGGGAATAA
>CAJNIZ010000517.1:0-24642 GCA_905231905.1 Symbiodinium pilosum | reverse complement strand
ACCACTACTACCACCACCACTACCACCGATGTTATGGCTTAGGAATCCAGGGTTCAGGATTCAATGCCTCAGGTTTCTATATTTCCCAGAAAATTCTTACCCGCCCGCATGTCCATGTGGCTGACAGTAACACACGAGCCCTTGAGCAAACCCCCCAGCCCCTCAGGACCATCTGAGAGTCTTAGGGTTGAGGGAGAATGTCACGTGGACGTTGACCTCTTGAAGGAGGGGGGCTTGGTTGAAGGCTACATCGCTTCACCCCGCCCTGACTCGGCCGAGAGAGACTAAATATGCCGTGTATACCGGCATGAACATGAGCCAGCCATCAACCCCACACCCTACAACAAAATCTAAAGGCCTAAAGACTTGACAGTTAAGGGAAACCAAGTGGAAACGTTAAGGGCACATGAAACAGAAACAGCGTGTATATAGGGGTCATAGAAAGCAATTGTGTCATGTGATTAGAGGGTTTAAACAAATACCAATATCTTTTTTGAGTATGTTCGCGGTACGCGATACCATACTGATGAAAGCATTCTGTGGGCAATCATCCTTCAGTACTTGCAGGATAAAGCTTGAGAGTAGACTCCAAGGCACACGTATGCTTTTCTTACGAGCTTTGCCTGGCTCTAGCAAAGCTCCAGCGCACAGAGAACGGAGCCAATGAGAACTCTCAAAGCAAAGTCTGTCAGAAACCGGAACTGGGATGGCAATTCAGGAACCTAAGCTAAATCACCCGTCATGCAACTACGCACCCACATTGCAACTACCCAGCTTAATCAGACGGCTCAAAAGGTGAGGTAAAGGAAGGTGGGGTGCACGAAACAAGCCCCGCCTTAACGGAGTCTACCATAAACCTATACTATAAGGATCCTGTAGCCCAGCTATCGTCATCCCACCTTTGAGCTCCCTGATTTAAACGCCTTCGCAGCAAGCCCGGTAACTATCTAACATGCCGAGCCATTCTGCGGAATAAAAAAACCTGGTGCTGATGACTTCAAGCTTGAGAGACGAGGTTAAGTAGGGGCGAGAAGAGCACAGGGGTATATGGGCATCATAAAGGGGCTTATGGGGGTCCCCACTAAGCATTCTGCAGTGCTTGTGTGAGAAACGACCATATTGCGATGGACGCTGATTTCTTGCTTGCCCTGCTGAATGTCCAACTTGTGATCTTATCCAGTAGGGAGGACCCCCAACGCCAAACCCCGAAACCTAAATCCTATACCCTAAACCCTGAAGCCTTGTCCCAGCCTTCTCCGGGCATAGCCCCAAACCCATAGCCTGTTTTGCCCTCTACACACAAGCCTGTATAGACTGAAGACCACGAACAAACCCAACCCCTACATGTGACTTTCACCTCACCTCGAAGTTTATAAAGCATCTGCAGGGTTTAGGGTTTACGGTTTAGGGTTCTTGGAGGTTCAGCGTATGTATAACCTAACTATAACGGCGCCTATACACGAAATACATGCCACTTAAGCACCCAAATGTGATTAGAATTTCAAGCCCGGACCCGCGCCTGAAAGTCGGCTCGGCCCAAGAAGTCGAGTATGCCGGACTCCCTCCACCTAATGCAACTGCTGAGGGGCCCAGGTGGCCCCTCAATTCTTGAAATCTTAAGGGTTAACATGGGGGTTATGCAGGGTGTAGGGGGGATGTGAAGGGTTTAGAGGGACATGCAGGTTGTTTGGAGGGATATGCAGGGTTTAGGGGTTTATGCTCCTTCATTGAGGAGTAAGAAGCAAGTAGAACTCTAAACCTTTAGGGTTTATACCCTTAGGGTTAACTAAAGGGTTTGTATGCCCTGTAATCAGACTGGGGATGCTCCAATAGGGGATGTTCCAGGACCCTCCTAGTATAGTCCCCCTCAAGTAGATAGAAAAAGGGGTATATGGGGATCTTAGTATAATATACCCAAAGCCATATTCTATCTACTTAAGGGGGACTATACCTTGAAAAGCAGACCTATTGGGCCGTCATGGTGGGGTGCTTAGGGATAATTGGAAGGTCAAAGTTCCTCCGTTTAGGTACAACAGGCTAGGGTTTTAGGGTGTAGGGTTTAGGGTAAGGGGGGTCCTGGGACATTACGACCTTAGGGAAGCGATGTTTTCCAGTGATTGGATCAAAAAGGCTGTGTGCTTTGGCGGAATCCTTGAAGATTGCTGTTTACTGGAAGGTTCATTGGCTGTCAGAAGCATGGATGCTTGAAGTGCCCAGAACTCTCCAAAGAGGTCTGCGCCTATACCCTATAGGCCATTCAATGATTGTGGTGCTCACGCATAACCATAACCATTCACGACAGGGTCTCTATACAGTTTCCCATATAACCTGTGCGGCTAGGGTACCTGGCGAGGTCGCCCGAAGCATAGAGCTTCGTCCCATCCGCACCCGGGAAGCGGTCAAGGACGAACTTCTCCTCAGGCGCACTTTTGCTCTTTGAAGTCAAGACTTCTTGCAGGCGCCGATACTGCTGCCCATGATAGAAACAAGCTTTACCCCTGTAACTGCTGCAGGGTTTGGGGTTTTGGGGCAGCAAGCTTTTAGCCTTGAAACTGCGCGCTATATAGGGATTGTGCCAATATAATACCTGTTGAGAAGTAGAAGTATAGTTGGGCTATACCTGCCCTGCAACCCCAAATAATGGCAAACACAGAAACCTCTCTCTCTCTCTCTCTCGTGCTCAGCTCAAGACTGTCAGACGCGAAGTTGAGGCATGAAGCACCGCTTGTTGCAGTACGACCCCAACAAGCTACAAAGAAATAACCCTATCAATCCAAAATGGAGGCACCAGCTCCACTGTCAGGAGGGGCAAGCGCACTGGACCTTCAAGATCAGCATTGACTCGATGGATCCACATCTGTACGGAATCCAACTCACAAAAAGAGAGAAATCCTCCGAATGCAAAAATTCCAGAACGCAAAAGTGCGGATACAGGAGCCGCAACAGCGACAAGAAGGACCGCATGGTCACATCAATACAACTAAACCCCTGAAACCCTAAACCCTTGACGGTTTAGGATCCTCAGTCAGCTGCGGCATCCCCAGGTAGCCCCTGGCGATGAACTCCCCACCGAAATAGATCTCACCGGGCCTTGTTTGTTGTTGCCCTTCATTAATATGTTTGATTCTTGATATTAGTATGGTTATTTTTACTGCTATGCAAGCTGCTGCTAATGCTACTAATCCTCCTGCTGCTGCCGCATCCCCTGCTGCCGCTGCCACTGCCACTGCTACTGCGGCTGCTGCTGCTGCAGCTCCTAAAGTGCTACTCGTCCTCCTCCTGCTGCTGCCGCTGCCACTGCTGCTGCCACTGCTGCCAGGATGCTTCGGCTGCTGCTGCTGCTCCTGATACTACTAGTCCTCCTCCTGCTGCTGCTGCCGCCACCGCCGCTGCCACTGTTGCCGCTGCCACCGCTGCCGCGGCTGCTGCGGCAGCGGCTGCTGCTGCTGCTGCTGATGCTGATGCTGATGATACGAAGATGACGACGGCGAGGACGACTACTATGAACTACCACGACCATCATCCCTGCTGCTCAAAAAGTTGCCGCTGCTAAGTCTCATCCAACTGGTACTTGCAGTCCAGAGACTCGCATGGTGCATATGTTCAGGGAGCTGGTCGTTTCGTGGAGAATGCTGCGGAGTGAGGAAAGGGGGTTCGGCTGTGCACACAGTTTGTCAGTGCATGCTTTGGCCTTACCTGGATCCGAGCATTGAGATTTTGTATCACATGGTCCAAGTGCACAAGAGACCCCGCCCGCTTCCGAACGCGAAGGCCAGGCGCACGTTGAAAGCATGGTTCATATTGCACATAAAAGACGTCGAGCCAAAGCCATGAACCAACTATACTCTATGCGCCCTCTGCAACCACTGGATTTGCTATCAGAAGCTCCGCTAAGCCACATGGTACTGCAGTAGCTTCTCATGTCTTTTCACGGAGCCCCTAAGCCCCGTATGTCCCTATATGGCCCAGCACAACCATTCCAGCATGAAGCGGCCCAAGGCACTCTCCCACGCCCGCCAGTCCGCCAGAATTGCAAATCAGGATCCTGGACCAATCTCATCATGGCGAAAGATGTTCTGTAGGGCCTAAATTGTAGGCATACTATTCCACGCCTGTGCATGGTTACAATGGGACATAACTGACACTGAATAGTACTTAGTTAGGGTTCTGCATTGATAAACGGCTTAGAACTCAGTGTTTGGGGCCTAACCCTAGACTGCAAACCCACATGCAGAAACCCTGGATCTTGCACCTCAATTCTGACCCCCTAAACCCTGTAATCCCCGAACCCATCAACCCAATACACCCTAACACCTCAACCCTAGACCCTAAACTCTACGTACACCCTACGCTCTGCCTCAACCCTAGTTCTGACTTGGAGAGTCAGGGGGGCTTAGTGCGTAGTTGCGGTTATCATCTGGCTTGTGGGGTTATAGGAGTTATACGTGTACTTGCTATGTTCGCCTGACCCTCCAAGTAGACGATAACGGCACACAATGGGCCTGTATATAGCGTTCTTGGTCAGAATGACCCAGCCCAGGATCAAATGAGAGAACTAGGGTCCCTAGGTTGGGAACACCTAAGCCCTACCGTAAACCCTATGTATTCCCCATACGAAGATGTATGTTGACGCGGCTGCCTTTGAGGATCTGACCAGCATATGGGCAATACTGAATCTCAGAAGGTTGCGGTACTTTACCCTAAGCCCCAGGCAATTTGTAAAGAAGGGTTTACCCCAAACCATTAGCCCTGAGATTAGGGACCCTAGGGGTTCTGGAGGAGTACAACAAAATTATTGATTATGGCCCTACACCTTGAACCCTAAACCCTATGGGTCACTACAGACGACTTAGCACGTAGGTTATACAAGGAGCTACACGCGGGCCAACCCGAAACTGGGGGACCCATAACCCCAATCGATAGTTTATAATGTATACCCTATATCCTATAAGCCCTATCCTACACCCTGAGCCCTAAAACCTATTACCTGCATAGCCATTCTTCTGAGCCTTCAAGTTGCATTTTCAAGCAACCCTAAACCCTGTTTGTTTGTGACATTCCCAGATCCTGGAGCCCTCCATGGGCTCGCCAATGGGCATCGTCTGCCTCATGGACCCGATAGCTTCAGTTTCAGGGATTTTCAGGGTCCAGGGTTTGAGTGGTTCAGCCTTTGAGGGTTCAAAAGATTTGCAAAGTTTAGGGTTTCAGGGCTGGGGCCTGGGATTCCGACAGTATATGACAGCCTCACACCTTATATCAATGATCACCGCAGGGGTTGACAGCAAGAGCCAAGGTTCTGTCTGTAAAGCACTGCAAAAAGCCCTGCAATAGTTACATGGTACATGGCGCTTATTGCAAACAAAAGTGCAAGATGCGTCCCAAGGGCAGGCGCCAAATCGTCATCTCACCTGGCAATCGCAAGTGGGGGACAACATGCTGAGACACGGACTGGGGCGGTGCTTCGAGGTGGGTGATTCGGGCCTTGCTCCAAAATAAGCCTAAGCGTGTCAAGCATCAACTCCAATGTCAAACTTCGTCATCACCAGCAGGTTCAGCGTCAGTACCGCCATAGTCCTCACCACCATAGTCAGCATTAGGCTTCTGCTCCTGCTCCTGCCCCTGATCCTCCTCGTAGACCCTAAAGAATGGGTTGGTTTCCATCTTCTTTTCAAGTCCCATCTCCGCCCAGTCGTATCTGGGCTTGGATCTGGCTCTGCCAGTTGGAAATTTGAATCTACTGCTCCCGACCGAGGGCGGTCAAATGGGGGGGGATCTGATAACAACCCCCCCCCCTGCCCCAATGGAACCCACCAATAAGGGAAATAATTGTTACTGGGGGGTGGGTGGGAGGTGCCATTAGGGGGAAGTGAGTAGTATCATACTTGCCTTTCACAGTCTGCATGCCCACGAACTGCTGCATCATATGCGGTAGGAATGTATTTTGTGCGCTGAATATGTTTCACAGGAACACACACACTCTCTCTCTCTATATGTACATATATATATATATACTCACCCAGAATCATCCTGAAAAATGCCCTACTCCATGTCAGAACATTCCGGGCTCCCTACTACGCAAAACTCAATCCCACCTAGACCGCCAAAATCCCCAAAATGATAGCCATCCAATCAAAGATGTTGGGCTCGACGTTAAGTTTTCGGTGTATGTTTAGATGTGAGACCAAGCCTAGGACCCCAAAGTGCGAAATTCTGCATACTAGAGCTGAAAACCTTGATTTGTTTAGCAATGCCAAGCCCCTTTAACAAACAACACGTTGGATTGTTTCAAAGACATTAACCGCAAATCCTGCCTGTGATGCTCTAAGTCTATCAAGAGTCTTAGTGTGGAGCGATCCCTTTAATGGCAACCGGCAACCAAAAGAGCAGCAACAACAAAGGAGTTCTCAACAATGAAGAAGTAGCACCTACTTTGCACTGTGCACCCTACAGATAATGGACAGTTCTTGCTTTAGGTTATTTGAAGCCCTGGGGCACGGGTTCTCCATGGCTCCAAACCCCATAGAATCTCCAAACCTCCGGCGTGGAGCTTCAGAGCTAGTGACCTACTTATAGGAATACTACTCAAACCATTGATACGCCCCGAAGGTCCCGTGGGAATATCGTTGGGCCATGGTTGCCCAGAACCTCCAAGCATACTCCCTGAAAAGTCTAAGTATACTCTAAACCCTTAAGCGCAAAACCCTTGATCCCTCAACTACGAACCGAAACCCCTTAGTCCCTGAGCCCTAAACCCCAAACCCTCAATCCCTAAACCTGAAGCCCTTTGGAACCTTCCGTCGGCCCATAAAGGTTGTCGAGCGTGGTATGGGGTAGGAAGTCGAAGAATGTCTGGGCCAGGCTGGGTGGCAATGCCTGGCATACAAGGTTAAGGGTTAAGGGTCTAGGGCATACTTGGAGGTTTAGCCGCCAAGGGTTTTGGGTTTTGGGTATACTTGGAGGTTAGGCATCAAGGTTGTAGAATTTAGGGTTTTGGGTTAAGGTGTTAGGGTATACTTGGAGGCTTCGGGCTTAGGAGAGACAAGGACTGCAATACCTTTTTTTACCTATAATACAAATTTCATACTGCAAAGTTCCTTGAGGTTATACTAGAATAAATAATACAACACAATTCCGGACCACTGTAGTTTTTAGGGTTTCAGGATGTGCCCAGGTTTTGATCTGAAGGTTCTAGCTTGAAGTGCAGGTGGAATATGGGGCTCCGAGGCGTTTGCAACCATGAATCCTCATTAGGTTGGTTCAATTCAAATCTTTTTTGAAAGCGGTGCAGGGTTTGAGTGCGTCGGGTGCTAGAAGTAATGGGGGAAGCGCCCCCCCTTTTCTTCGCTCTTCCTCCATTTTTTACTAAGCACCCTAAACACTAAACCCAATCGCAACCTCCATTTTCGATGCCTTCATCCCCTACGAAACACCCTACGCCCCATAGTGGCTTCTGTTTTTCAACTAAACCCTAAAACCCAAACCCTACACCCAAAAGCCTAGACCCTAGAACCAGCGAGTCAACACCTGCCTCATCCAGCAAACTTTACCCCCTAAACCCTACCGTGGTTTAGGATTTATGGATCCTACACCGCCAGCCCTAATCCCTAAACCTCAAGCCCTGATCCCTAGACCCCAAACCCAAGCCTGAGAATTAGCAGTATCACTTTGAGGTCTGTTTGGCATACCCTGTACCACACGTATTAAAGGAAGCTAGAGCCATGATCTTCCTAATTACCCCAAGAATTCTCCCAGATTGTAACTCCAGCTTCCGTTTCATTGGCCATGTATCTCTAAAACCTATATGCCCCCTGTATAAACCCCTGTAACCCCCTTAAGGGAACCTAATATTGGCAGTCATCTAAACTTGACACTAGGCTTAGTATCAATTGGGTGCTGCCCCAACCCAGTAACAGCCTACATTAGGGGTCCTGTTGAATTAAGCGCTATATATACCCATATTATTATCCAACTATTACTGAAGGGGGGAGTATCCAAAGTATCAATTATCTGGGCTCCACCCTAAAGCCCTTTAAGGTGACCACAATATTGGTCATAATAAGCCCTAGACCCTAAGCCCTAGAACCTCAAACCTTAAAACCCTAACACCTCAAACCCTAAGTCCTAGAACCCTGAAGACACCAAAGCCCTTAACGCTGAAAACCCTAGTACCCCTAAAACCCTAAGCCGCAAACTATTTGGGCCTGACCCTAACGATGCATGGCCTCACCGCAGGTGATGGCGGCTTTCAGATCTGGCCATAGCTTAACCTCGCCGCGGTTTGGGGCTTAGGGTTTAGGATTTAGGGTTTAGGGTTTTAGGATTTAGGAGGGGTTATGTCTGGGATAGGGGAAAATAAAATGGAAACTACTATTTAGGATTTAGGGTTTGGGGTGTAGGGTTTTAGGCTTTTGGGATTAGGGTTTTGGGTTTACAAGATTTCGGGCTTAGGGTTTAAGGGTCTAGAGTTTATGATTTACAGGGCTTAGGTTTGTGGATGGGGGTCTAGAGTATATGGCTTATAGGATGCAGGGAATGGGGATGACGGTGTAGAGTCTAGGGTTTATAGGGCTGAGGGATTGTGACTTAAAGTTTACAGCTTAGGCTTCAGGATAAAGGGTCTGGGGTTTGGGGCGGTGACCTGGTGCAGATCTGGCCAATACCTAACCCAGTGACATTAACCCCCAAATCATGGGCCATTTGTTGCGGTATTGGGTTAATGGTAGGACCATTTTTCACAAAGGTCTTACCCGCAAAAAAAACATTGTCTAACTGCGGCGGCCACCTACCATGCTGCAAGGGGACCCGAGATTTCAGGATTGACCGAATACGTTAGGGTTCTTGTGACATCTAGAAAAAGGTAATGAGGCGGGATTGTGTTGCAGGGATTGGAAGCCAGGGCTTGTGTATTCACAGCTTCTGGTGTCGCGTTCTGATGTAATCCATGCTATTTTGAAGATCATGTAGCTTGAATCCTACCCCTAAACCCTGAACACTAGATCCTAAAACTCTGAGCCTGCAACCCTAAACCCTAAACCAGACAACGATGCAACGTCAAATCGCCTGCTGATCTTCAAACTCCAGCTCTGCATATTCAAGCAGTGCACGGAGCACTGACGGCACAAAGACCTGCTCGCTGGGTAGGTATATGGGGGCCTGTAAGGGTAAATAGGGGTGTATAGGGGTATGTACTGCTTAGGATTTGGGGGGAACCTACTTAGGCATATTGCGAAACAGTGCAGGAGTGTTGTCCAGACTCGAAATTTCAAAGGACTCTGGGATTTAATGGCTATTGTTTGGTTGTATCCCTAACTGTGTCCAGATAGGAGTTTCAAGACATGAGACTGCGAAAACGAGGACTAGGATCATAGTCTCTGGGGCTATCTAAGGGCATCCCCTGCTTTCGGGACTCCCGCATACCTATACGACCCATGGTTTTGGTGTTTCACTTCATGCAAGTGACCTCAGCACCACCCAAAGATTCGAGGCCGGCCCCTTTGAGCTAGGACCTGACTACATGTGTCGCTGAGTGCGTATGCACTTTCCTAGGAATACTTGGCGGGGGGTGCACACATAGGGTGCTTAGTGAGGTAGGTCCCCGGCAGTATTTCAAGAGAGCTACACTAGAACTTTCCAAGGGGCTCAAGGGGTGTTGCCATGCAGGTACTCTGTTACTGCATCTAGACTAGGGACTAGGGTCTCCAGATATGAGATTATCAAGAGAGGTTCATCCAATTTGTCTTGATGAGATGTTTTCGAATTGCAACACACTCTTCCCCCTTGCACTCTGGCATCGCCACACCTGAAATTAACATCCAACCAAGCCTACTTGAAGGTTCTACAGTGTGAAAAATACAGCCGCATTCGGGATTCCATGAACTTAGAGCTGTCTGTGAGACAGACAACGTGCACGAAGAAAAGCACACGCACTAGCATAGACCCTGTTGCAAATATAGTCAGGGCGTGCGGGCACTGAGTTTATCCCCAAGCTCTTCTTTGCAGGACCTTGGGTTACAAAGAGCCTGGGGAAACACACGTCGCAGGCTTACTTCTGAACGACTCTAGGCTGATACCCGGGATAAGTTAGAGCAGAAAGCCTGCAACTTGAGCTCGCCATCCCGACCTTTGGAGAAATCCTGGTGGGTGGGACCGCTTTGGAGCCTACAAGTTAAAGCCATTAGACTATATAGCTCAAACTGAAGCCATGGCCCTAAGAGGGCGCCAAATCCCAAAGATTAGGGCCCAGCCGGCTTTTTCAAACGCCCTGATCGCTAAACACCTATTCCAAATTCCCCTCTCTGACTATCTTCTGAAGCCATCTTCCCCCAAACCCTAAACCTGAAGCCTAAACAGTACTTGCGATTTTCTGTTCCATTTTCCCTATGTAATATCATATGTTACCCCAATATACTCCCCTATAAGCCCAGTAACCTCTGGCCCTAAAACCACAAAACCCGCCTGGGTCCGTATGCGATACTGCTCTGAGAGTTGCCACAGATACCTTGCAGGCTAGCTGATTATATAGAGAATAGATGCGGGTTATGCAATTAGGGCTTAGGGAATGAGGGGTAATATTGAGATAATGGAAAAGAGAATGGGAACAAGGGTCTGTGGTCCAGTTCCTTCTGGGTGAAAGGTTGAGACAGAATCCACTCCCACCCATCGAGGATGCGCGGGTAATCTGAAAGTGCTAAGACTCTAGGAGCCTTGGCTGTGCCTCCCAAACTTCCACGGCACTGGGGTGTGCAGAGTTTCAGATTAGGTGAGACAGTGCACATGCTGACACGTCATGCAGGCTGAAGAGTATTTGGCAAATCCTCGCAACGCCGACCTGTGGGACTTGTCCTATTCATCCTCTGCGCCTAAAAACACCCCCTCACCCCCTGTTAGTCAATGCCTCCACAATCTGATGCCATTATAGAAGGGCGGCTACATGAAAGACCGCCACATATGCTGCGCACTTGCGTTACTACCATGATCTGGGCTTGGTGGCCATTCACCACACTGATGCTGAAATCCCTAAACCCTAAAGCCTAATATGCCGTTCTTACTTTTGCCATCAACCATGCTATGACTAACCATGCTGCCGCTGTTCCTTCAACTCCATGCTGTTCTTCTTGCTCAACCCATGCTTAAAGCCCTATCCCCCAAACGGTCTTTTTTTTTTCAGGGTAGCATCCGAAATCGGAATTCCACATTGATTTTTGGGGTTTCGTGCAAGCAAAACTTGACAAATACACACCTTTCCAACCAGGATCCCACAAATAACCTCAATTTGACCCTATATAATTATATAACCTACATTACCCCTTTATTACCTCTATATAACCCTATCTCACCCTATATAACCCTTTTTTACCACTTTTTAACCCTAAAGAAGGCAGGTAAGAAGCTCCATGTCTTTCTCACCATCTGGGCGGGATAACACCAAGGTGCCTTGGCTAAAGCTACAAGGAGCAGAGCTCCTTGCAGCTTCAGGGGTTTAGGATTTAAGGGTTTTTGGGGTCATAATGCATAGGGCTTAGGGGTTTTAGGGTTGATGATTCCTAGGGTTGAAGGGTTTTAGGGTGTATAGTTTATAGGTTTTAAGGGCTTTTAGGGTTTATAATTCATAGGGTTTAAGGGTTTTAGGGTTTATGATTCCTAGGGTTTTAGGGTTTATGATTTATGGGGTTTAAGGGTTTTAGGGTTTGTAATTTATAGGGTTTAAGGGCTTTAGGGTGTATAAATCATAGAGTTTAGGGGTTTACGTTGTAGGGCTTCCCTCAAGTTGAATTACAATAAACCCAAGGACTTTGGAAGGCCCCTTAACCAGACCAAGCAGGCAAAGAAACTACCAGAAGACTGCCAAACTGCCTTATTTCCAACACCTGGAACAAGATGATTTTGGGAGTGGTCTCTTCATAAAGGCGCCATTCGAATGAGGTCGTCGCAACTTGCCCACCCTAAATTCTTCTGACTACCCCAGCAGACCTCTCTGTCTGAACATGCAAATTTAATGACTACTAGTAGCACTCCTCGCAGGCTGCCGGCTGTTGTGATGTGATTGCGGCCTGTCGGATTCGTGAGGTGCAGCTTCCCTTTTAAGCGGACTATCTGATATTATTTAATGGCATGTACGCACAACCCCGTACGCACACCATCCCCCAAACAAACATGGAACCTCCAAGAGGGGCCCTACAAACAGCCTCCCTCTTACAATGAGCCTGTCTGGCGTTCCCAGTCACCTTAAGGAACTCACTTGCAGCTCAGAAAAGCAAACCTACTCTCCAACTCCTATGTACTGACTCCTGAACCCTAAGCGCTACATCCAAAACCCTAACCCATCCTGTACCTCCAAAACCATAAGCCCTACCCGCTTCTGCACAAAAAACAACCCTAAGCCCGAATATTTATTTTACCCCTGTATAACCCGTCTCCATGTCATTTTCTGTATTTTTCCATTTGAGTTTCCATTATCCCAATATTAACCCATATAATAATGGGGCCATTATAAAAACCCTAAACCCTAAACCCAAAAAAGCCCTAACTCCAACCACTAAGGTACCGCCGACAGACAGCGGCCAGAAAATCTCCCACTCCGACAGTCCGAAAGTGTAACCTTGGGCAGGTGGGTAGGGTTTAGGGTTTAGGCGATTAAGGGTTTAGGGGTTTAGGGTTTAGGAGTTTAGGGCTTAGGAGTTTAGGGTTTAGGAGTTTAGGGTTTAGGGGTTTAGGGGTTTAGGATTTAGGGGTTTAGGGTCCCAGGTGGGTACCCCTACGTAAGGCTTACATAAGGCTTGAAGGGGGCACTAGAGCTATATTTTGGTAAAGCCAATGATGTAGGCAAGTTGTTGTGTTTTAGGATGTACAGTAGTACTGCCAGCCCTCATCTCTAAAACGTGTGGCTAATGAAGCACTATGGGTCCAAGTAGTTAATGTCCATATACTTCACGAAAATCTAGTCCCCAAATTCCAAGGGTTCAAATTTCGGGTACTGGGGCCCTTAGGACAAACCTTCCAACGACCTACACAAGCTCGCAGCCCTAAACACAAAAACGCAAGAAGGGCAGTGCTGTGCTTCAGGACCTCACAACTTTGTCTACGCCATCTGAATCTACAGCATGTAGTCCTAGATGCTCCCAAACAACGCTGAAGAAACAAAATATAATCCCAAACCCATGCCAAAACCTGAAGACCCTGCTGCAAGTCTGAAGCTCTGAGCCCTGAGCCATGGAATTTCGACTTTGAATGCACATCAAACGGTGAGCCTCTCCTCCTCAGCCCGGAAAGCCAAGCTGCAAATAACAAACCGTACATCCCGAAGCCATCAGCCCGAAAGAGCACAACTTTCACCCCCCCCCCCCAACGCCTAAAAAATTAAACTGCAAGCACAAAGTTCAGCCCCATTTCATCTTAAATTTGCCTTTTCCATTTGGTTCCCCCTTATCCCTTATAAACCCTATATGACCTTGATGCAGCCAAGCGGCTATGCTTGAGGATGCCACACTCTGCTGGTTTCATCTTCCAGCGATCTTGAAACCAAAGGATTCGATGCACGAGCCCCCGGTGCTCGACCACCACTCCTTGCAAAGGATTGGGATGGTTTAAGGCTGAGGATTAGGGTTCAGGGTTTAGGGTTTCGAGTTGTTTTAAGCGCCCTTTTTCGGCAGAGTTGGTTTTTCCCAGTTGCATGGCCGAAGCATCGCAAGGCGCCAAGACTGTTTAGGACGGGTTATAGGGTTATTTAGGGTCTGGGGCGTTAAGCGCAAGAGTGTGCGCCTGAGGATTCAGGAATGATGTAGGGATCCTGGCTCAGTAGAGCTTGCAACCTTTCGGGTTCAGGGGGTAGGCCTGAGGTGGTCCTTGAAACCTAGGGTTGGAAGCAGGTCTGTAGGTGGCAGCTTCCGCAATAGGGCTCATGCCTGGAGTTTACTGGGTTGCTGTTAAGGAACTTAAATTAAGCTACCATAATGGGTATATATAGTAAATAATAGGGTTTCCCCAATATAGTAAGTTAATCTAGGTTCCTTAACAGCAACCCAGTTTAGGGTTCTACCCGCAGGCTGCCCTGCTGGTAGTGCCGCTGCAGCCTGCAGGAAGAATTGGGTGGGCCGCTATTTCCAGAGGAGGTCTGAGGTAAGGGGAATGGCTTGCGTGAGAATTTGCCATATCGGCTCAGGTCTTGTCCTCGCGTAGATAATTTACTCGGCGTGTTTGTGCGAACCTGGATTGTTGAGCAAACTGGTACAGGCGAACATCAGGACCTGGCATCGTTATATGGGAATGAATCTAACGGCATGGATTCTACCGCGCATCATCAAAAAGAACACTGTAAGACAACTTGAACCCCAGCTATCTTACGTTTGTCCTGGCCCCCTCGCAAACCGAACTGCCGACGCTTTGGCCTACGAAGCCCGGTATGCTACAACCCGTGCTGGTCCGTCAAGAATGAATGATGACGGGTAGTCGACCCTAAACCCTAAACCCAAAAACCCTAAACCCAAAAACCCGAAACCCAAAAACCCAAAAACCCGAAAACCCGGACCACGCGTTTCTTGAAGACCGTGGGAGGGCTCCGGAGTTGAGTCAAGGGTCCCTTCGGCTTGCCAGATGATCCGGAGGTGAAGAAGCAGTATACCTGGGCCATGGGTGATAGTATGACCTTGTTTAGGGTTTAGGGTTTAGGGGTGAGTTTGGGGATGTGCAGGATGATGTACTTCCAAACCTGCCCAAGAAGTGTTGTACATCCTAAGCCCTAAAATCTTTCCCACGGCCTGCGGACTTGTTCTCCCGTCAGCCGACTTGACCCTAAACCTTCGAACTCAAATGCCGGGCCCTAAAGCCCAAAATTCTAAACCCCAAACCCCAGACTCTAAACCCCTAAGCCCTAAATCCCTAACCCTAAGCCCTGAAACCCAAACCCAGATACTGCGCTGGTGCTGCTGGGCTCTGCAATAAGGTTCAGCTGAGGCATCTTGGGACTCGTCAGCTTAAGCCTTACTAAGGTTTAGGATTTAGGGTTTAGGGTTTAGGGTCTAGGGTTTAGGGTCTAAGGTTTAGGGTTTAGGGCTTGGGATTTAGGGTTCAAGGTTTAGGGCTTAGGATTTAAGGTTTAGGTGGAGCATGGGGTCATATATGGGTTATTGTCCGAATAGAACTTCAGGGGGAATTGGGGTGGAAGGTTAGTTTAGGGCTTAGGGTCCAACTTAGGGTTCTTCAGGATTTAGGGCTCAGGTTTGTGGGTTCAGGGTTTGGGGATTGAGGGTTCAGGACGAAGCTTTAGGGTTCAGAGAAAATGTGCGGACGATTTTTGGGGAGTGTAGAGGGGTGATTATAAGGATTACCACCTCGAACTCTCCCTTGACCGCCAGTAAGGAGCTTGATGTCCAAGATTGTGCAGGAGCTTGCTTCTGCCTGGAGGGCTGGAAAAATCAATGGAACATAAAATGGACCTGGTGGGGTAGGATATATACGGAAATGAGCCCTAAATCCCTAGACCGCAGGGGTATCTTGCTGGTTGTTATGGGGACTACTACCGCTAAACCCCTAAACCCTGAATCCTTAAACCCTGAATTTCTGCAGACATTCACTTCTCCATGTCCTACCAAAAGCATCCTGCTTGGTGGAAGCATCTACCCAAATGGGTCATTTTGGGTTTGGGGCTTAGGGTCTTTGGCTTAGGGTTTATGGTTTCTGGGCGTAGGGCTCAGGTTTGAAGATCTTATGTGGGGAGTGGCTTGTGCGCGGGCCTTGATAACGGGAAGCTTTGCAAGCCCCACCCTCAGAATTAGCACCCCATAGCCATCAAGTATATAGTCCCCCTTAAGTAGATAGAATATGGCTTTGGGTATATTATAATAAGATCCCCATACACGGCGGACGATAATCATAGGTTCCAGCTTTGATCCATTTTCGGGTCACCAAATAGCCCTTATTCCTCGATGAGGCAAATACTGTTGATCAAGCACCGCCTTCACAATGGATTGCAGCCGTTCCAAAAAGCCGGGGCCAGCACATGCCGCGCGCGGCGCACACCTAGACTGCCCCCCCCAAATTGGGTTGCTTTTCAAGAGCTGAAAAGTAAGTTACCAGCTTATGTATCCATGTGAGCTATAGTCTAAGCTCCTAGCATCCCAAATCATAACCCCTTCAGTACTCCCTATAATTATAATTCATCCCCTATTCAATCCCCTGCAAGGAGTTCAGACGCTAGCTCATATGGTAGTTTCCCAAAATTAAGGTACCCCAAAATAGACCCAATATACTATAGTCCTTATAAGAATGATCCCGGAAAGGTACCCATAATTTTGGGAAACCCCCATATTGTGGTACTTTAATTTACGTTCTTTAACAACAACCCAGAAAACAACAAGAATTTGATCCTTAAAGCTGGCAAGAACCAGCCCCAAAAAAGGTCATACACGCCAAGGTATGGGGGCTCCCCGAAATTAGGGGCACTAAAAGGATTACACTATTTCGGGGTCTATACTGGGGTCTCCCTCTTTAAAGAAAGTACCACATCCTCTTTTTAGATACGGGACTTTCTGGAAATTTGAAGGGAAAACCGGTGTCACACTGGGGGTTTTAATGACTAGATAACTATGTCTTTACTGAGAATCCGCAAAGGGACCCCCAGTTTCGGGAGGAATCCCTGAACCCCAAATCCTAAGAAGACTCAGCCACTGAGAGATGACCTCCTGGACACGGTCATCCGGCCATTTGGTGTCCAAGGGAACCTTACTCACTTGTAGGCTTTGGGGTTTTAGGGCTGTATATTCCCTACTTGGAGGTTCAAGGCTAGTATAACTTGACTCGGGTTTAGGATTGGGGACTGCATACTCCCTCCTTGGAGGTTCAAGGCAATGTTCGGGGTTCAGGGCGGTATACTCCCTCTTGGAGTTTCAAGGCAATTACAACCTGCAATCAAATAAACTACAAGTATGATTGGGTTATAGTTGCCCTGACCCTCGAAGTATTAAAGAAACCTAAACCGTAAACCCAAACCTTAATCCCTAAACCTAGGAAGAACTCTAAATTCTAAACCCCTGAATCCCGAACCCTCACACCGTGTGGACCGAGAAACATAGCCGCCTCCTGCGAAAAGGATGCCGAAGATGGCTACGATCATCCTCAAGTTATTGCTGGGAGGTTCTCAGACCCAGGGCTACGGGTTGAGGATTCCAACTCTCTCCCAAGGGCAAAATAGCCAATAAGTGGATACTCGGGATTTGGGCAATAGGAATTAAATATAACTTTCGGGACGCATGATTATTATGAATGCCTGGTGATTGGGCCCTAGGGGGCATTGAAGAACCCAACATCAGACTCAAACATGGTCCAGTATCTCCATGCAACGCTGCGACATCAGCGGCACGAGGCTATCTCTTGCAACTTCGGCTGCTACAAGATCTGCAGCTACTTGTCCGGCCTCTCGGGGTAGTTCAGAATAATTTCAATTCCCAATCTAAGGCCATTTTGGTACTGTTCCCTATATAAACCCTAAACCCTAATGTAAACCACCAATTAAGGTTTAAATTGACCGGCCTCTGCTGCCAGTTGGGCATAGGTCAGTGACTTTGAATCTTCGATGATGGCCGTCTGGCCTGGTACGCTGGAAGCCTGCTCCTGGAAGAAATGATGGATGCATTTGCCGGAGTCCACCTGGGTCCCGAGAAGCTAGTGAAGAGAAGGCATTCTTGTTTGTGGTACTTCTAGAAGAGAAAACTGGGAACAAAGAATACTATAGGGCATAGGACAACATTTTGTGCGATAATACCGTATAATGTGTAAAGCTATACCATGCTCCACTATATAGTTCCCTAAACCCTATAAACCTATATAGTTCCCTAAGCCCAATAAACCCTGCTATATAGCCCAGCCACATATTTCTCTGACCTTTGGTCGCTCCACTCCAAGAGCATCCACTGCTCCGTCTCACCGCAAAGCTCCAGAAGCCCAGCTGGCACGCTCGAATCCGCGGTAAGAAGTGCCTGGTCTGGAAGTTTGGTGCCCATCCAAGCTCTGAAGGGTTGAGGGTTTAGGGTGTAGAGCTTAGGGTTTAGGGCGAAAACCTGATGTTAGTAAAGGATGTATATGACAGTACTCTATGGTTCACGGCCATCATAGCACGAAGTGTAGCAGCTTAGGCCCATCTAGCCGCTTACATCCTTGACTTTGACTTGTTTCTTTGCTCCCTAGTTTTTGGAGTGCGCACCCTCAAATAACAGGAGGACATCCGTCCATTCCTCGGCAGCCAACCCACATCCCAAATCTCTTCTCCCTCAATCCTAGTAGAAATAGTAGTTTCCATCTCATAACGGTCCCTCAGTATTGTAGTTGTACGCTTGCTCTACCCTTCAAGGTCCCACATGTTCCAGTAACTGGAGACTTACCTTTGCTTAGCTAGCAATGAAGGAAATCGATCCGAATACTAGTCTCTTATAACCCAGTATAACGGTTTCCATTGTCTCGTCCATGTCTTTTAAAGCCCAAACCCTGAACCCTACGGTAGTTTCCATTTTCTTTTCCATTCCTTCATTCCCAGCTAACCAAAGTCCAGAAGAGATAAGAATCTGTCGGACCATGGTATAATGTGAGACCTGCCCAAGACCTCCCCCTAAACCCTTCACCCGAAGACGCCGTAAACCCTACACCCTAAGACTCCCTACACCCAAAACCCTATACCTAAGACTCCCTAAACCCTAAACCCCTAAAACCCTAAACCCTAAATACTAAACCCTAAACCCCTAAAACCCTAAACCCTAAACCCAAAGAATCCCCGAAGGTTCTTCGAGGCCTCCTAGTGTGAGGACCCCTTGCATCCCTTGCAATTCCTCAAGTACATGATCGCTTTAGTCCGCCAACCCTAAGCCCCAACTGGCAGTAGTACATGACTGTCATAGGGTCTAAACTCTAAGCTGTAAACTCAAGAGCCTGAAAACGGAACCTAGAGTCAAAACCTCCAAATCCCAAACCCCACAGTCCCCCTTAAGTAGATAGAACATGGCTTTGGGTATATTATAAACGATCCTCATATACTCCATTTTCTATCTACTTCAGGGGACTACACCCCTTGAATTCTGCACCTCCAAGTGCTCGAGGATGCGACTGGCGATGGCAGGGGTCAGGAGCCCTTGCTCAAAGCCTTACTGGAAAATGCAGTGAACATGAAAAACCAAGCGCCCTTTAAAGAGAGGTATAGTGATATGTAAGGAGATCTAGGGTTTGGGGTTTCGGCACTATAGGCTTGAGAACAAATCCTGCATGACCCTAAGTACTTAGCACGCCTGGAGTTCTGGTACGATGGTACTAAGGTCATGCAGGAGTCTTGATATTAAAAGTAGTGGGGAATGAAGAATATGAGATATAGGGACTGTTTTAAACCACCATGAAGGGATGGAAGTAGAAGTGAAAATCTTGGAGGTCTATTAAAGCGACCCAACAACATTAGACAAGGAAAACAGCAGCACAATACTGAAAACTACTTAGGCTTCTCCAGTACTATACATACAGTTCCATACATACCTGACATTCCTGCATTCTCTGCCAAGCACAGGCAAGAAGCAAAGAGCGCAAGCCAGACCTGAGGGAGTGTCGTAATCCCCCCAAGCCCTGAATAACAATCCGCCCGCCCCCAACGAAAACAAGCCCAATACCCTGGGCCTCTATGTCTAGAAAAACTATCTACATTGGGCCCTAGTACCCCTAAACCCTAGACCCTTCCTACAGGGAGCTTTAGGGATATTGTGCAAGTATCTACTGGTCTCAGAGGGTGGGAAAGCAAGACGGAATGCACGTGGGGAGTGTCGGGATACGTGATACGTATGCATATGCAGATGTAATATTTATATATATATATATGTATATATAGATCCATGAATATTTATATCTATATATCTATATATATATATATATGTACATATGGGGGTTGTTCGAAAGTTCCTTGTAAAGAATGGACCATTGGGAATACGCTCTAACCATAAAGGGAACCCACCTTATGGCTCTTTTGGGGGACAGAAATTTGGAACAACCATCATATCAGATTCTCATCCGAGAAATAGGGAACCCTTTTAGGGGTCCCTATAATAAGCATTCTAATTCTAATATTTTGGGGTCTATATTAGCGTCCCCGTAATTTGGGAATCGACCAAGTACCATTTGGGATTCCATGGATGTACCCGGACTCTGATGACATTGGACGTTTCCCTTTTGGGCAGATGAAGCTCCCACCTTGCTCCTGCGCCTCGCCCTGTAGCCGCAGCATCAACTGCCCGTTGCCAGGAGGTGCTGTCCAGCTGAGGTCCGTGCTCCCGCCTGGCCTCAACCAGGCTTTTGGGACCCAAGGACAGTACATTCCTACCGAGATCCATGAACTAGCGGGACACATAGACACACGTTGAAAAGGCATAGGACTTGGGAGACACAGATTCTGTAGGTTGCACAGAAAAGAGCTAAAAATGCGAGATGTCCGATCCAAGCTTTGCTGCCTAAAGACGACGCCCTAGACCATATAGACCTTAATCCAAGCCCTGTTGCCCAAAGACGAAGCCCACCCTGCACTTCAGGATCTCTGCGGGAACAGCTGCCCAACAGGATCGAGCATCAGCCAGGCGAGTGCAGTAGGCCTAGCATGCCAACGCCCCTTCTTCACTGACTGGGGCTCTGTAGGGAACAAGGGAATGCATTATATAATGACTATAGAGGGACTAATCAATCATATTCCCTCATTCCCTACTAAGCCCAATGATTTCAGGGGTTGGGGCCACATATACGCCTTTCTGTATATACCTGCATCTGCGTATATATGTGAGAATGTGGGCATCCCTCCATGCATCCACCCATGGATTCAGGCATGCATGCATGCATGCCTATCACTCATCCTACACTCTAAATGTCCAGCCGCTCAACTCAAACCCTTAAGTCCGAACCCTATCATGCATGGCAGTTTCCCACATTGGAAACCCCAACATAGATCCCAAATTCGATAATTCTTTTTGTAAGGACCTCCACAAACGTGCCCAGTAGCTTCAGCAGCTTGCTTCAGAGTCAGCTGCTCCAAACTAGCCAGCCGGAGGGCGACCGGGGCATCCTACATGCAAAATCATCTCACTTAAATGGGCCTCCTTGCCTATCCACATCCGGGGGTGAGGGGACCATGTAGCTTCACAGCCAACTAGAGCCATTCCCGAAATCTCAGAAGCAAAACCCTCCTACTTCCATACCTTTTCTCATCTGCCTGAGAGACGACAAGGAGCACCTCCTCGGCACGCCTCCGACGAGCAGCACTAACATTTAAGATCCTCTACGGAACGTGATGGATAAATTGTAAATTGAACAACGCATTTCCTCTAAGTTTGAGTCCCCTGAGGGTTACCAGAATATGCGAACAGACACCCGTTTTGAAACCCCAACTTATCCCAACGTCATCCGAGACGCGAGTACCGGCAAAGCAAGAGCACCCATGCTACCAGCACTGTCTCCTTTGGTGTTGTTTGAGGGTTTTGGCTTTGGCTTTAGGTAGGGTTGGGGGCTTTGGATGTTGTTCCCGAATCCCCCGAAAAAGGCTTGACCACAAGCTGCCTTTTTATTGTTGCCCTTTCCTCTTCTAAACCCTAGACCCTAAACCTTAAACCCCAGATCCTGAACCCTAAACCCTCAGCCTGCACCCCCAAACCCACAACCCTAAACCCTCCACCCCAAAAACTAAACCCTCAAACCTAAACCCCAAACCCTCAACCCTAAACTCAAGGCCTAGGCCGTCCACCTACACTACGATGGTGGGCGGCGCCTATGCCCCGCGCAGAACGTCCTAGCTGGACCTGCCTTATAGCACAGCCAAGAGTACGGTAGCACCTACGATACGCCCGGTACTGGAACTTGTTCTCTTTGCAACCAGTGATGGTTGCCTTATAAAGTAGGATACCCCAAGCCTCCCCTTTGTTTAAGTTCCCTGGCCGGTTTTTCTGGGGCCCTCCTGAAAACGGGTCCCCTACCTGGAGGGCCTCCTCTACCCGCGAATTTCTTGGAGCGCAGGGCCACCCAAGGGCCTGCAGGTGCCTGCAGGAGCCTCAGGCCAGGGGCGCCTGCCAGCTTTCAGAGAGCAACTTCTCTTATCAAAATTCTTATTAAAGCCTAACTGCAATAAGCAATAAGATTGTGTTGTTGACCCACGGGAGTTTAGGTCCTAAACCCAGGCAAACGGCATGCAACCATGCACTTGAAGGGTCATTCAAACCTCATCCTCACTTCTTGCACGCTAACTCACAGCAAAACCATAAACCCTAAACAACCTATACCCTCAACCATGAAGAGTCCCTGCAACTTTCCTTAACATGAGCCTAGGCTCTGCCACTGCCTGCACCGGTATCGTGCGCTTAACGGTGGCCACCTGCATCAGGACCGGCCATACTAAGGTTGAATGTTTAGAGTTTGGGGCTTAGGACTTGGGGTTTAGGGCTTGGGTTTAGGGGTTTTAGGGCTCCGGGAAATCTCCTCCCCAACCAAACATGGCAGTCATTATTACCTGAAGCCCGAAGGATGAAAAAGGGGATGGTGTTAAGCCTTGGCGCCCGAAGTGGAGACTTAGGGTCTATATCGGGTTTAAGCGGCCTATATAGGGTTTAAGGGGTCTATATAGGGTTTAAGCATTTAGTGTTTAGGGATTTGGTCTCAGCCCTTGTCACCCAATTTCCTGTGCGTTCGCAGTGGGAAGCTGTACTGTGGTAGCTTCCATGTTGTTATCCGGTTTCGTTTTCCATTTGATTCTCCACTATCCTAACCCTAAACCCAAAGGCCTAAATCTGCCAAATTTCCATTACTTCCATCCCCCGATGTAACCCAAAAATCCCTACGGTTCGTTACCTAACCCTATCACTGACAGGCACCCAGCAACTTGCAAAAATAGCAAATGCTCCAAGGCTTCGAGTTGGCTGCAGGCCTCATGGGTCAAGTACGCATCCATTGGGTGCAGCGGAGGGAAGCTAAGCTCAAAGACGGGGGCGTTCTGCAGCTCTTTTGCCCAAAAGGCTTCTGGATCCAAAGCTTCATTGGAGCCTCCGGCATCTTCAAACGAATTTGGCTCTGGAGAAAGCTCAGCTTTCTTCTCAGCCTCTGGCTCTGGAGCCTTTTCATTGTCTGGTGCAGCTTCTGGTGCATCCGGGACAGGCCGGCGTTGACGGAGCCCGTCCTCCTCCGGGGGTTCCTGGGGAAAGTCAGGCTGCGGGGTCCCCTCCTGAAGTTTTTCGCATAGCAGAGCACGGCGTGACACGCTGGCGCCAATAGTTCCATCTGCCTCAATGGTGAGGAACATGCCCGCAATCTGCCCGAAGAGTGCTACTTCTCCATCTTCCTCACCGCTCGAAACTGAGAACCTGGGTAAATAACGAGTTTTCAACATCAGCCTTATAGAATAGCCCTGCCCAAAGACGGAAGTTTATTCATCCGAATGCTTCCTGCAAAAGGGCCCCTAAAAACCCTAACTCCTTCCTTAGTTAAGGCTATCCAAAACAATCCGACGAGCCACTACACCCTGAACGCGCCTACTGGGAGAACCTCTACCACTCCCAGTTCAGGGGCCTCATATAAGGGATTAGGGCTTCATATGGGAGGTCTAGGGGTTTATATAGGATCTGCAGGGCTTGCATACGGGTTTATAGGTCTTGGTTTCGGGCTTAGGCGCGTCCAACTCAAACACCTCACCGCAGAATTAGCATCCTAGCGGCTCCACCAAACAAGCCGGAAACGTGGAAACACTCCAAGACATCATGAGCCCCTGCACCCTACACCCAATCCCAAAGCTAACAGCCGCCGAGGGGGCAAAGTTCGATTTCCACCCTGCTTGCCCTTCAGGTCTCCCCCACGCCGCAGCAACCGGAGAAAGCCAGACTCTGCCTTAAAGCAGAAGATGTCCTGACATGGGATGAAGTGCTTAACATCAAGGAGCTCAAAGTTTGAGGGGTTTGGGGGTTAGGGCATATTTCAAGCAGTCACTGGGGACAATCCAGACGAGATCCACATCAATATGCTTAGCGACGTGTCTTGTAACACGAGAATTCTGGATTTAGGCTCCACTCCCTTGGCTTATGGCCTTTGACAGCAGTGTTGTCTATATTGCTACAACAAGGTACCCCTAATTTTGAGGAACCACCATATAACCCCATATAAATCTCTCCTACAATTGAGACTCCTCCCAGAAGTTGGCTCCTTGATTCCCTACTATCTCCCAGCAAGGGGGCTGAGCATGAACATGTTGAATGGCTCTTTAAAAAGTAACTCGCTGAGGAGTTTGCGGTGTTCAGGCCACCAGCTGTGGGCACGCTCCAACAGAAAATCATGCAAATAACAACCCCCGCTTGAGGACCCCCCTTGCAACACCACTCCCTTTTGGAAAAGCTCATGCACCAGAAGCTTGATTACCATCCACATCTGAACACTACTCGTGAAACCCTCGGCACCCCAAACCCTAAAATCTAACTACTGAAGCCGTAAGCCACGAATCCTGAGTTCCCCTGAAATCTTAAAACGCCAATCCTAAAACCCTAAAACCTTTAACACTGAAGTCCTGACACTTCAGACTCTAGCTACTGGAAATCTTAAACTCCAATTTCCAAAACCATTAAACCCTCAATCGCCTAAGCTACAAAGCAGAAAAAAAAAAAAAAAAAA
>CAJNIZ010000516.1:5627-31722 GCA_905231905.1 Symbiodinium pilosum | reverse complement strand
GGACTTCCTGGACCCCAAAAGTATGTAAAATAATGGCCTTAATGGCTATGATTATGGGTTTAGGGCTATTATTTTACACACTTTTGGGGTTTAGGTTGAGGCAGTTGGGGGGGGGGTTCGGGGGTCTGGCGGGAGGTGGGGTTGTGATTTAGGGAGGTTATTGAGCGGTCAGCTGGGGATGAAGCTGATTGGTGAACGAAGTTCAGGTAGTTCATGCAAATCCATATATCTTTATATATCCATCCTGTATGTAATATCCCCATGTAACCCATGGTGAAAGGATTCTGCAAGGCTGTTTGACACGTTAAGCAAGTTGCTTATTCATCACAGGTTCCTCTTTCTGGTCTTGCGCTTCTCGGACTGTTGCAACAGCAGTTTGTTTTAGCTCATCGATCAAGGTCGCGAAGCCCGCTGGTCCCTGCGCAAAGCCCGAAAAAGGCTTGGATTCAGTAAGTCTCGTCCGTTTTTCTGTGCCAGTGTGCCTCCACTCAAGTTGAGCACGGCAAACTCTGGCCTCGTGATTGGCGGCCGTCCATGAATAGCTGGAGGCCAAAGTTGATGCCAAAGCAGATGCCAAAGCGGCGACGAAGGCCCATCCATCCCAACAGACCCGGCAGAAAAAGCGGCGTCATGCGCCGCAAATCGCCGTGTTTTCAAGCAGGTGCAACATTGGTGCCGGCACAGAGCAGGACTGATGACGAAATCTGGCCGTTGCCGACAGACAGAGTCGCACTGTTTCCCTTTCGCCCCTCGAGGAGAAGTCTAGCCTGGAATTGTACTGTTCCACGTGTCCAGTGTTTCGGCTTGATGAACCAGTCATCATGCAAAACCCCCAGCCTACGCCCGCTCAAATTATCATGGAACCTCATAGGGACTGTTATCCCTTCAAAGCATGGAGGGTCTATGTTATATGGGGTTCCATGTTACTTTGCAAAGGGGAGCCCAAAATCCTTAACGATACCCAATGCCAAATAGGTGGGCCGCGGTCAGGACCTTTGCAACATTTACATGGGTGTTTCCTTCTTAAAGCGGTCCATAGGTCCCTCTAATGAGGATGATCGCATCTCGGTGTATAGGGCTATGACTTGGGGTCCCAGAAGACCGCACCCCTGGTGCTCAGGAGAAGAGGAAGCAGGCCAGCCGTAAGCTATCTCAAGGGTTGGGAGAGCTTGATGGAGCTTAGCTGGATTGCTGTTAAGGAACTTAAAGATAGATTTGCCATGATGGGTCTATGTAATTCTTCATACGGTTAATATAGTGACTTGAACTAAATTCCTTCACAGCCACCCAGTCATGGGGACAGGGTCTGGGACCCAGGGTTCAGGGAAAGGTGGGGATCCAGGTTGAGGGCTTCAAGGGCCCAAAGCCTGTAGGAGACCTCGTAGTTGTAAGCCTAGGGGCCTTGGGGTTTAAGTTTTGGAGGTGTTTTGGGGTTTACTTTAGGGTTTGGGTTTTGGATTTAGAGTTGAGGGTTTGGGGTTTGGGGTGTATGGTTCAGGGTAAGAAGGACCTGGCGCCTGAATGCTTTTCCGCGGACAAACATATTTCTACGCTACTGTATCGCCGGGATGTACCGCGGGGATGTACCGCGGGGATGGAGGAATACATCCAGTCGAGCAGGTAGCCAGGCAAGTATGCTAACCCCCTTCCACTAAACCTTAAACCCTACAGCATACCTCCAACCTCCAAGTATCCAAGTAGCATAAAATTTGCGCGCAAGTATCTGTTTTGGAAGGCCCAAGTTATATCCACCTTAGGTACTGGGACCTTCAAACCAATTCCCATTTAGAATACCAAGTACTTCAAAGGAGAAGCCCTAAACCCTAAACCCCCTCAACCCTAAACCTAATGCCATCTGCTTTCTAATCCGAGAGTCCAAGGCAAAGATGGGTGCACTGCTCTAAATCCATTAGTCCTGGTTGGCAGGACCGAAGCTATGTCCAAATCATGTCAGATTGCAAGGACGTAGCCACGAAATGTGTGAGAACATCATGGGACTTTACCTTGAGATGATCATGGAATGGTTCTGCCTACATTACACGCAGCACGAACCTCATGGAGATTGTGATCATGAAGCTTATTACGAAAAAAAGACTAGCCGGCTGTCATCAGGTGAGTAATCCACGGCAGTTCCGCAGCCCCAAACCCTAAACCCCAAGCCCTACACCCAATCCATGAGTGGGTATCAAAAATCGCCTGCCTAAACCCTAAAGCCTGCTTCAGCTGCCCTCCATACAGCCCAAGTAACCACAAATACTGTAGGAAATACTACATAGATCCCATGTCAGGGGTACTTGGGCTCCATTCTAGGGTGTACGGTTTGAAGCCAGCCCATTTCTTGCTACAGTTTAAAGTTTCGGGTCTAGGGTTTAGGGCTTGGGGTTTAAGGCTCAGGGTTTAAGGCTTGGGGCCTAGGGTTCAGGGTTTAGGTTTTGGGCTGAATTGGTCAATTCCCTCCGCGCAACCCAGCTGGATCAGAAAGCCGGCCACACCACACAACAGACACAGCAGATAGCTACCCTAGACACTGAACCCTAATCCCTGAACCCTAAACCCTAAACTAAAACCCGAAACCTACAACAGCAACAACGGCTAGCTACCTTCCAGAGCGCTGAGGGGCCAAACTTTGGAGGTTAATGTAGCCTTCCAAGCGCGGGGTCCTACATTGCAAGTGGCAGCGTGAAACATCAGAAGCCAAGAGGAAGTCTTATATACATGCACATGACATGTTGCTACCAGATCTTTTCGGGGCTTGCAGAACTTCCTGGATCGTGATTGGGGATTTTGCGATGCCTGTTAAGCCCCCTGAAGTGGAAGAATGCATCTCCCCAAATACCTTAACCAAACATCTTAGTCTTAGGCCTGGACAGTAGGCTGCTTTAATTCCCCTGAATTCAGAATTAAGCCCCGCCTCCTGAAACCCAAGTTTTCAACCCTAATTTTACCGAGAGTCAGCCTGGACGCCTAGAAAAGGTTAAAGATAGCCTCAAACGCTAAATGCCACGTACATTCTAAATGAGCTATAGTCTAAACTCCTTAAAGGGGGTCATATAGGGGATTGTAGGGGACTACTATAGGGGCTATTAAGCGGGATACTCGCAGTTTAGACTGTAGCTCAAATACTAAGCCCCAACCCCCTACACATCTTGCTGCCCGCGCCTGCGTGGCATACCTGCTCCTTCGCCACGGCGCTGCGCTGGGCTCGTCGCGCTGTTGCCATGGCGGCAGAGGACTGCCGGGCTGGGTTTGAGGGCGTCTCTAACTCTAAGGGTCAAAGTACCCAATAGTGGGATGTGTTAGAGTGTCAGGTACCAAGAACCATTCAGGTTTTAGCATATGGGACCTAAAGCATGATCATTTGAGTACTTGGACGCTAGAGGTTGTCGAAGCTGTAGTGCCTTGATAAAGCGCTGGTAACGAGGGTATCCACAAAGGACCTTGTTTGGAGGGAGGTTTAGGGTTTAGGGCTAGGGTTTAGGGCTAGGGTTTAGGACTTGGGACAAAGATGTACATCGTGTTCGGGATGAGGGGGCGCTGGGATTTCGGTCCGTCTTCTGAATTGAGTTGGCTGCCACCTACACGCGCTTTCCAGACTGCCGGGTGTGGGATTGAGGTTTTAGGGTTCAGCGCTTGTACTGCAGAAACAAAAGTGTCACTCCAAGAGGAATTGAAGTATGAATGGAATCCTTGTGTATATCCAGGACTTAGAGTGCACCCAAGAAGGGCAGATCGTGAGAAATCCAAGACTTTGTCAACATTAGCTTTTCCAGTTCTTAACAAGGGGCCCTGGAATTGAACCGCAGGGTATTCCATTTCTTGGCAAACAGGGTTTGAGGCTTACGGTTCCTTGTCGGTCAGCGGGGGGCTAGTGCATGGACTTGGGGCGGCCCTTTTCGGAATTGAGTATAGTTCCTACTAACTCCCTGGTAAAAGCCCCATCTCTGGTCACTAAACAAGAAATCATGACTGTAACTTATATACCCCTAGCCCCCAGGGTCCCGCAAGGCACCCCTATTTCGAGAAATCTTCCCTAAGGGTGCGAGTTCCTAATACTCATGTATTTCCCCGAAGCCAAGTACCTAACCTAAAACCCTACCTGGACCCCAAAAGTATGTAAAATAATAGCCCTAAGCCCATGATAATAGCCATCAAGGCCATTATTTTACATACTTTTGGGGTCCAGGTAAACCCTAACTATTGAGTACTTTGAGCCTCTGGGCTTTCTGCAGCCACCACCTACGAAGCGTTTGCTGCGAGGTGGCGCCCGTGGCAAAGAAGACGTTCAAGGCCACGTGCTGCTTAGACATATAGGGATTAGGGATTACCTAGACCCCAAAAGTATGTAAAATAATAGCCCTAAACCCATAATAATAGCCATTAAGGCCATTATTTTACGTACTTTTGGGGTCCAGGTAGGTTTCAGGATTCAGGATTTGGGGTTTAGGTTCTAAGGTTTAGGGTTTAGGCTATAGCGTCAGGTTATGTCAGGTTCAGGGTCTGGGGTTGGTGAAGGGTGAGGTTTTTTGCGCCTACAGTATAACTGTAGAAGCTAAGGTTCGAGGTTGAGGGTTTTTATCAGGGTTTAGTGTTTAGGTTTGTGTCAAGGATTTGGTTAAAAAAGCCCTACTATAGGAGCATCGTGAACTTGCCAAGAGGGCGCTTACCTTCCTGTCCCCCAAACCCTAACTTACTGCCCCGGATCCATTGGCCTGGTACAACCCGTACGTAAAGCTGTAGGTAAGTGGGGGTTGCAGGCCCACCCTTAACCCTAAACCGGTCCATCTTGAGTCTATTGAGCAGCAGCTTAGAGGTGTTCTGCTTATTGGGGCGGGGTGGATTGTAGGGTTTAGGGTAAACACTCTGCATAGCTTGCGATCATAGCACCTAAATGGGGGTTTCTCAAATGGTCCCTTTAGATTCCCAGTAGAGGATATCTATGCTGACCTTCTTGTCGTTGGCCCCCCTCCTCCTCTCAAATCAAGAGGCCATCATATTCACTACCCCAACTCCCCAAGAAGCGGTTGTGTGAGTGTTGGTTTGCATATTAGTATGTACGATAGCGGCAGGCAGTTGGCTTTGGGGTAACAGGCAGCTGTTTAGACCTGAACCCCTAAACCCAGAGCTAAAGGACGGTCCTGGTAGACAAAACTTGAAGCTTCGCTTCGTACATCTGCACAAAGGCAACTGCAATCATGAATTCTCAAATTTTGGCTAAGTTGCAGGGTAGATAGGCTATAGAGCAACAAGCCAACAAGACGCTGTGCGAGGCATGTAGCCCTCCAAACCAGGACACCCTCTCCATACCTGGACCCCAAAACTAGATAGAACTACGGCCCAAAGCCCATTAAAGTGCCAAAGCTGGCATTATTCTGCGAATTTGGGGGGTTCAGGTAACCGAAGCTGAAGGCATGCTGTTGACAGCCGAAAACCCGACTGATCAGCTTGAAATGAATCCGCGTCACGGAGACCATATCACCACAATATATCTAAGGTGTTCATGCGATTTGGCGAACTGACTGACACCAGCACTGGCAGGAAGGAATCGCTCGTGGAATCGCTTCTGCTTATCATCCTCGTTGCCATAAAATATGTAGAGTATAGACACCTCGCTTATCACGAGCAGCTGCAACTACGATCCCAACTGCTACAATGCCACAGGCCAAGGTCATGAGTAGCTGCTGCCGCTGCTGCTGCGTCTGCTGATTCTGTAGGAAATGCTTTTGCTGCTACTCCTGTTTCTATAGCTGGGGAAAATATAGCGACGTCGACCGACCACTCCCAAGTTGTAGCTTTAGAGAACGCAGTCTAGTCCTCAAAGTGGCTAAATTTTGGTTTCCGGCATTCCACTGAAGTGTCCTGTATGGTACTGTGATGACCCATGTTCCTGCGTTCGCAATTCTGCGCTCACAGGTGGGCCTTTGCCAGATGACGGCGCGGAATGACAAGGTGTGGAGTAGAATGAGGAGTATAGCATTCTTGTATAGTCAGGTTTAGATGTATGCCCTGCTTTTCATGAAACCTCATTTTGGTGCTAGCAACAATTGCAGTTAAGGATTTGGCGTTTTCAAGTAGATAAACTTTGAAACTTGCAGGTCCACCCTATCTCCTCTTCTCCCCTTGGGTTCTGTGACCCTAAACCCTAAACCCTAAACCCGGGGGATCCCAAGAGGTCCGAAGGTTCCGGGGGCCCAGACTCGCAAAAAGCAATTTGAGCGCCCAACAACAGACAAACTATGATGTCGATATACACCTTGAAAGTTCAAGGGCCAACTTGGGAGTTTTTGGTACCAAAAACTGTTCAGATTCGGTTAGAGTATTCGGGGCAAGATAGATTAATTTCTTGGGAGTCCTTTTCAGGCAGCAAGCAACCACACCACGACTTGGCGAGCCTTGCGTTTTAGCTGGGTTCACATGTTACCAAGCACGAGAGTTATTTGTAACAGCAATTGAAAGGCATTTGCTTGGCCTGCGCAACTTTGGCTCTAAACTCCAAACATCACCTGGAAAGGTTTACCCTAAACCCGCCCCAACCCTAAACCCCAAACCCCATTTCGCACACCCCAAAACCCAAACCCTAAACCTGGAAATCCAAAACCCCAAACCTTAAACACCGTAATTTAATTAACCCCTAGCATATGGTAGTTTCCCAGCATCGGGGGACCCCAAAATGGAACCCAACATATTTTACAACTTATTATAGGGACCACCAAAAAGGTACCCCTAGTTTTGAGAAACCCTAAACCCTAAACCCTAAACCCTATATAACCCCTATAACCCCCTTTTCGGGGTACCCCCAATTAATTAACCCCTGGCATATGGGAAGGATGCAAACTTCGAGATCTGCAAGAAGCTGGTAGATGATGCGGCATCCCAGGACCAAGCTCCCTCTTGCAGGGTTTTTGGTCTTACAGCTTGGGTCTTACCTGGACCCCAAAAGTATGTAAAATAATGGCCTTAATGGCTATGATTATGGGTTTAGGGCTGTTAGTTTACATACTTTTGGGGTTTAGGTAGGGAAAGGAATTAGGGTTCAGGGTTCAGGGTTTAGGCTTCAGGGTTTAGGGTTAAGGCTTCAGGGTTTAGGGTTTGGGGTTTTAGGACTTTGTGCCAGTGCCAAGACCCTCCTAGTTTTCTTAATTGTTGCAGGGCTCTTGGTAGTGGGTACCTTGTCCATAATTTAGGAGCCCTGTAGTAGTGGCATAATATGAATATGAGAGGACCCTAATATACCCTTATTATCCCTTCTAGACACTATTACGGGGTGGAGGGTCCACCTAATCCATGACGGAGGTAGTTGGATGGTTCATGGATTTTGGCTCATGGTTAAGGATTTCGAGTTTAGGATTGACCCAGACACGCGCGATTAGCTAAACTAGGAACTACAATAGGGATCCTGAGATTAAGGCCCTTAAAAGGAGAGGGTTTATTAATCAGGGGTCTACACGAGCATTAGGGGTTAGTGTTGGGCTTGTAGTTCAGGATTTGGGGTTCAGCAATGTGGGGCTGCTGAGGGTTTAGCAGTTTCGGGTGGAATTGTTAATTTCTGGCTCGGGGGTAGGAATGTAGGATTTTAGAGTGAAGGATTTTGACTTTAGGGCTTGGGGTTCGAGGTGTAGGGAAAGTGGAATCTAAGCACTGTACGTGTAACCCCATTATAGCCCAACAATGCTCATAGGTCTCATATCTTGCTGGCGGTCAGTCGGGATCATATTCCATAGGGATTTTAGGGGGGTTACATTTCCTCAGTCCTCACTAACCACCAGAAAGATATGCATATCATGTTGGATGCTCGGGTATACATGCCTGCAAGCGCGCTCTGCACAGACACCGCCCAACAGACCGCTGTAAGACACAGTTCCAATGTATCCAAATCTTTCCGATGGGCCAGGGCTTATGGAATCCCTTAATGCTACTTTTGCTTAAATCCTAAGACCCTAAACCCCAATCCTAACCCTAAAGCCCCTATGTACTACCCACGGAATCTTTCAGGAGCCGTCGTCGAGCCTCATGGTTACTTGGTTGTACAGGTAGGGTTCATATGCATCCCTTTAGACGACGTCCCCGCAACAAGGGATCACATGTTTAGGTGCACCTTCCACAAAGGCGCCAGAGCCCCGACCCATGGTCTGAACCATGAGTCTGACATCTTACACCCCATAACCACTCAACACCTCAATTCAAGAAGCTTAAACCTCTTAATTACCCCCAACCCTCCAAGCAGGCATTCTTCTAGCAATGTATGGCAACCAGAAAGACACGAAACCTATTCCTGGACCCCAAAAGTATGTAAAATGTGGCCTTAATGGCTATTATCATGGGCTTAGGGCTATTATTTTAGATACTTTTGGGGTCCAGGTTGTAGCGCAATTTCCTTCAACCCTTAGCCTTAACCCCTCAATCCCTGAATCTCGAGCTTTAGACCCTAGGCTCAAGGCCTGTAGACCCTAAACCCCAAGCCTTAAACCCTAAACCCTGGCACCCTAAACCCTTAAATCCTTAAACCTGAAACCCTAAACCTTAAACCCCTTAAACTTAAAACCCTCAAACCCTGAACCCTGAAACCTGAAACCCTAAACCCTTAAACCTGTTGCTCAGGGCTGCCAACTGGTGGCCTTGCCTGAATGTTTTGCCTTCATTGGCGCGCGAGCAGGGGAGGTCCCAGCAGCAGAGATGGAGGATTGAGGGTTTCGGGTTTAAAGGGTTGCTTGAAAACCCAAGAGTAGGCAAAATGATAGCCCAAAACCCTCCAACCTAGCCCAAAAGGCCATTATTCTACATACTTTAGACGTTCAGGTACGGTTTGAAATTTAGGGTTGAGGTTTATGGCTTTAGGGTTTAGGGTTGAGGTGTGTGGATTTACGGCTGAGGGTGTTGGATTTGGGTCTAAGGTTTCGGTCCTGGGGCAAGTTCCATATGAATATGTGGCCTAAACCCTCGACCTTAAACCCTAAACTCCTAAACCCCTAAACCTAAGTGTTGGGTTTTTGCACTATATAAACCTTTTCTTGCTCTCATGCGATAACCGGAAGTTGGTGAAGTAGCAAAGGTGTTGAGGGTCAGGTTGAGCACTTGTGTTTCAAAAGCCCAAGCCATCCCTATTGCGTGACAGGGAGCTTCTCAAACTCAAAATTACGTGTAGGTTTTCCTGACCCACCTTCCCAAAAACATTACATTTCTATCTATTTCTAAGTTCTCCAAGGCCATCATTTTTAAGAACTCCCCACAGTTGCCTTGCCCATATGCAAGAGTTGGGATACCCGAACCACTTTCCGGACGGAGGTGGAGGCGCAAATATCCCCTGAACAGCATGCTGTTTTTTGTTCAAGACGGTGGGCTTCAAGGACCCTAGGGATATACAAGGAATACGGGCCTAATATTCTCTTCTCGAAGAGGGGAAAATGATGTAGGCAGGGCTCATACACCCTAAACCATGGTAATTTCAGAGACAATGGGGGAGCCCCTCAAGCGCACACCCTCAAGCCTCCAAGCCTAAACCCAACACCCTTACCTGTACGCCCCCTCTGGGGTACCCTGTGCATTTGGGGGGAGAACTCGTTGCAAGGAATACCGCCTTCTAGCCTAAAAGCCCTAAACCCCAAAGTCCTAAACCCTAACGGAGGCCCAGGAAGCTGCCGAACCTCTCTCCGGGCCCACGATGGGCCGAGCCTCGGCGTCGTCTTGCTTCGCTTTGGGTTTTTGGGCTTTGGGGTTTAGGGTTGGGGTTTTAGGGTTTCGGGGATGGTTTCAGGGTTTTAGGGTTTGGGGTGTGGGGTTTGGGTTTTAGGGTTCAGGGTGTCGGGTTGAGGGTTTCAATGTTTGAGGGCTTCGGGGTTTAGGGTCGTTTTAGGATTTAGGTTTTTACCTGGAACTCTATACGATGTCCCGATTTAGGGTACCTAAGTTTGTATCGTGAAAATATTAATACTAGACATAGAATTAGGCATCGAGGTCTAGGTCGGGCTTCTCAAAGTGCCCAAAGACGGACGCTTGGTATTTGGTGAAGGGTACTTATAGTATGGGTGTTGGGAAGTATCTGATTATGGGATACTCTTACTATGGTATTGTGAATTTAGGGATTGGGGTTTAGCGTTGTGGGATGAATTTCCTTCCTCAAAAGCGGATGCCATAGGGCCTGCTGATAGGGATGGATGATCTCGTGGCTAAGCCAAACCTTTAAACCCTAAGCCCAGGCCCTAACTCTCAGACCAATCCTAAACCCTAGGCCCTAAGCCTCACGTATTACACTTTTTTAGAAGGAGGTTCTGGAACGTCAAAAGATCGCCAGATGGGCTTGACTGAATCATGCAAGGTAATGAAGGGGCTTAGGGTTTCGGGTCTGGGTGCTGATCCAGGCGCCCGAAAGATGTGTGAGATGATAGCGTTGAAAAAACCATCGGACATAACGCGATTGAGATTTGCCAGTGAAGGTTAGGTGCAGATATCTGCGGCAGTGTGGGAATGATTAAATTTTCAATGACAGCGTGAGACTCCCTGAAAAAGCAGAACAACGCTCTGCAGCACAGGTTTAGGGTTTAGATTTGGAATCCGGGATTCTGATTCTACTTGGGGTTTATACAATCTAGGGTTCAGGGACCAAGGCTACTTACAGTATTCCAGGGTACAGAGTTAATTCATATGAACCCCAACCCTGCCCCACTCTCCTCAGAGGGCAATCTGAATCGTAAATTGCTTTGAGCAGAAGCTCACAGCACATTTGCTTGAGGCTACACGGCCCTGGCCAAGGAGAAGCAGGTATGGCTTTCTCTGGGAGGCCTTGAGTTCAGCTAAGGGTTTAGGGGTTCAGGGTTCAGGGGTTTAGTAATTAAGGGTTAAGGGTTCAGGGATTTAGGGATTATGAGCTTAGGGTTTAGGGTTGTTTATCAGGCAGCCCCTTAAGTAAGGTATTATGCGTGTTACAAGGTCTACGTTGAAGAACGCCCAGGGTTTCTACCAGAGCTTCGAATCTTCAAGTTGTTCCCACAAGGTGCCTCTCCGAACTACTGGGTTGCTGTTAAGGAACTTAATTTAAGTTACTATATTGGGGAAACCCTATTATTTACTATATATACCCATTATGGTATCCCTAAACCCTAAACCCTAAACCCATTATGGTAACTTAATTTAAGTTCCTTAACAGCAACCCAGACTATAGTAGAAGTCATCCCTGAGCCCAGTTGAACAGTGTTGCCTGGACCCCAAAAGTATGTAAAATAATGGCCTTAATGGCCATTATTATGGGTTTAGGGCTATTATTTTACATACTTTTAGGGTTTAGGTGAGGCCTTAAACACAAAGCCCACATCCCTAAACCCCCCCAAGCCCTCTACCCTTAACGTATTAAGCCAATGCCAGCCGAGCGTTCTTGAGTTCCGAAGGCATTTATCCCAGCATCGACTGTTTGCAGCCTGTTGAAGTATCTTTAGTATTCTTGGGTAATGCCCCTTCCTGGGACACCAAAATGCTAAGTTTCTGCTACTTTCCAAGGGAGCATAGTTGTCAGAGCGCTTTTGCTACTCCGGGTAGCCATGTGATTGGACTTCCTTGGCTTGATTTCAATTTCGCGTTCAGTCGACGCATGATAGTACTGTTGGTTGGCATTGTCGTTCGTGTAGGGGGTAGCATCAGGAACCAAGCCAGAGTAGAAGCAGTGGCCGTCGCAGTGGGAGAAGAATCGCCGCCACCACTGCCACCACTATTGAATATTATTTCCATTACCATGCGGATGACACTTTGCACAAAGCCATTTGGTCGAATTCTCAAGCTGCTGCAGCTGCCGATCGCGCATTTGATTCCTCCGTCATTGCCATGGCTTCGCTTTGCTTCTTTGCCGGGCTGTGCCTCAGGCTGCAGTCATCTGGTGGATTTCTCAACGTCATGGGCTTCATCCTTTCATAAGTGTCTACCATGAGGATCCATACTGCTCAGGGAAGGTGCGGGGGGGTCCCATGAACCGATCTTGACAAATTCCCGGCACACAATGGCAGATGGCCCCGAGACTTACAACCCCCACATGGAGGGTCATGGGACTCAGAAAGGTTAAACATGGGGATAACTGGGCTGACTATATGGGTAATAAGTTATAGGGGTTACAAGTAGACAGTAGACTTACTAAGTCACCCTGACCCCCCAAGTACAGTCTGGATCAGGATGTCCTAAGGGGGGGATGGTCCAAGGGGGGTAGGTAACCTAGTAATCTCCAATATTCCCGAATACTCTCTCCAAGCTTCCTTAAGGTTCCCCAAGGCTCCCTAGTACCCTCCCGCTTGAACCACCCTCCCTTAAGGATCCCATACCTGAAAGATGACCCCCAACCCTGCGATCTCTTGTGGCCCAGTAGGTCTGCCCTGGGATGTTGTTCTTGTTTCTACCATGCACCCGAAAACTCTCAAGCAAGGTTTAGGGATTATATGAGCTGTAGTCTAAACTCCTTAAGGAGGGGTTTATAGGGGATTATATAGGTTTAGGGCTTAGAGTTTTGCAGTGCACACCCCGAGAGCTTAAGACCCTGAGTACACGTCTGCTGTATCAGCTTTACACCGCTGAATCCTAACTCTTAAGCTCTGAAAGCCCTTGCAGTGGCTAGGTTTAGGGTTTAGGGTTTAGGTTTTAGGGTTTAGGGATTTCGGGTTTAGGGTGTAGGGGGGGCTAGGGGACCTGGGAATATAGTATACTAGATAGGAAAATCCAGGGATTTATTCCCTGAAGAAAATCAGGACAACGTTGCTCCTTGGCCGTGTGGTCGCAGAGACGAAACTGGATGGCAATGCGGGATATTTGTCTTTTCCTTTGTTACAGGTGGTTCTTGGGGTTTAGGGTTTACCTTAGACCCCAAAGACCTTCAGTTTTAGGATTTAATGTAAAGAATTATACTATAGGGTCCTAAAACTGAAGGTCTTTGGGGGTCTAAGGTAGGGGTTAGGAAATGGAGAAGCGGTATATAGGACCATTTCCAAGATTGCGTACAGGGACTGCAACGGATGTTCCTTCCGTCTAACCGTCAGTAAGGTATTCTTTTGTGTGGAGACATTGCAAAAAAGACTATACTCTAGACCCTAAATCCTTGAAAGTACACTCCAGGCAAGCATGTGCTGCCGGAACGGCCGGACCGCTGATGCTTCAAGCGAGGTGCGATTTTGGGCTTTAGGGCTTCGGGTTTGAGGTATTGACGGCTGGAAAAACAGAGGGGCGCAATATGGATCCCGAAATGGTATAGCCCTTAGATTATAGACACCTCCCAAAAGTGACACTGATTTGTGAAAACCCTCACATCGCTGTGGATTTAGAGTTTTGGAGCTTGGTTCAGAATTTCGAGCTTAGTGCTTAGGGTTTACCTGGATCCCAGAAGTAGGGAAAATGATGGCTTCAAACAGGTAAAAAAAACCCGACATGCCATTATTCTATATACTTTGGGTCCAGGTAGGGCTTAGGGTTTGCAATTTCGTGCTTTGGGCTTGACATGCGGGAGTTCCCCGTAGAATCCTTCAATAATGCCATGGCATCAACCTCCTTCTGATCAAATGGGTAGCTCCCAAGATTGGGGTCCCATTTTGGTACCTAAATATTAATTAGGTGCCGCAATACAATTATTATACAAAATTTGCCCATAATTTTGAGAATCACCCAGATATGTACCTACAGTTTGCAAGGTTATCCCTCTTTTGAGAAACTCCCATGTAGTTCGCACTGTGTCAAAAGCCTCTGCAGCTGTTGACCAACAGCTGGCATCGAACATGCAACTAAAGCCTGAAAGATCAGACTCTGTGCCCTAACCTCCCGAACCACACAACCCTAAACCCTCAACTCAAAACACAGCTTAAGCTTGAAACTGTAAGCTGTGCAAGCGCCAACACGCAACACCAAGGAGCCAGCCTCAAAATTCCAACAACCCAGCCCATGACTCCAATGTTAATACTCGTACTAACAATAACGGTAATATGGTAATAGTAACAGTAACAAGTATATGGAGTCTAGAAAACGGGGTAATTCGGTACCTTCAAGATTGAAGGGATGAATCTCACAGGGTAAGGCGCTAATGCCTGGATGCAGGGTACCATCGAGTTTATACAGGGGACAAATATGAGATATGTGGAGATATGTGTGTGTGTATCCCTAAACCTCAAACCCTAAACCCAAACCTTAGGAAGCATACATGGCAATCCAGGGTTCTTTCTGGATGGAAGGGTCGCCTCACGTCTGGGGTCTGACCGGACGAGATCTGTTTGCTTAGAGTTTTGCGTATACAGCAACTTACCATCCCAACTAACATTGAACCCCATATAGCCCCCGCTTCAGGGGCAGTAGTCTTTTGCAGGCCTATGCTTAGCTTACAGGAGGGTAGGTTTTCAGCAGTCTTTATATACGCACATACATCCATATCCACTATATCGACTCTATATTTCTATTTTGTGGTATGTATATGTATGATTATGTATGTATATACAGTCCCAACGATAAAGGGTTCCTAATTTTGGGACCCCTGGAAAAACAAACCCTTAACCCTGAACCCAGATTCTGGGTTCACAACAGGCGTGGGCTACACAAGCGCCACCAGAGCGAGGTTCGTTCGGGAGGGTTCCTTCAAAGGGGGATTTGGAGATCTAAGCCCCAGGGTTTAGGGTTTAGGGTTTAGATACCAGAAAAAGGTTAGCGTTTAGGGTTTAGGCTGTAGGGTTTGGATGTGCATAGGTGGATTGGGGGGTTGGGGGATTTCGGGAAAGTAGAGGCCACTCTTGGTGGCCAGGGTTAGACTATTCTAGGCCCTCCTATGTATGAAACCACAGCACAGGGTGCCCTGGGAACGTTGCAGAGTGTATGTGAAAGTTGGGTTCCATGGTATAAATTCCCTGATTACATGAGCTTACACTGAGATGTGGGGGTTGGTCAAACCCTGAACCCTCCAACATGATGGGGTTGACGCGGCACCATTGTGAAACAGAGCCCGCGCTCAGAGGGTTCGGGGTCGAGGTTTAGGTTGCAGCACAATCGGCCAGCTTGGGATTCGCAGAATTTAGGGGGGTTCGATAGAAGAACCAAACATGGATAGCCACCAGCAATTCAGGTGTAATTTCAAGTTTAATGTTCTTTTCCATCATCCCTTTATAGCCATAGGTCGTGCCGATATAACAGCAAAAGACAAAACGGGGCACCGACATACCTCTGGCTAGCAGGGAATGAAGGAATGCAACAGAACATGGAATTTGTTCTAGGGATTATGTGACCTATAGTCTAAACTCCTTAAAGGGTGGTTATATAGGGGATTATATAGGGGAGTACTACAAGGATCATTAAGGGGGATACTAGAAGTTTAGGCAGTAGATTATGTAGGGGCTACTCAACGGATCCGTTCCTTCACCTTGCACAGCAGAGGTCCCTAAATCCTAAACCTAAAACCCTTCAATGGCCTTTTTTAAAACATACTTGAGAGTTTCCCCAAATTAGGGGTACCATTTTGGGGGTCCCAAGAATCAGGACTCTAGTATGTTGGGGTCTATATTGGGGTCCCCCGATTTTGGGAAACTACCGATTGGGTGTGTGTGTGTGTGTGCCATGAGTTTTCCTGTCTTTTGAGGCCCAGGGGTGGTGAGCTTTGCGCTTTGTTAGGTCAGGGGAGGGTTATATTGGGGTTTTATTGGGGTTATATTGAGGCTATATTCAGGTAATATTGGGGTTATATCAGGGTTATCTTTTATATTAAGGTTATGTTGGGGTTATTTTGGGGCTATATTAGTATTACATTAGGGTTAAAGTAGGATTATATGAGCCTCAGTTGAGGGGCTTGGAGGACCCCTGCACCAGGCAGTCTCGGCCACCATGGGCCTGTGGACGAACGATGCTTCAGCGACTCAGATAAGAAATGGTTTAGGTTGGGTACTGCCCCCACTCAGCAGCTGGATAATATTCATAATATAGTTATATATAGCCCTTAATAGGACCCCTAATATAGACTGTCACTGGGTGGGGGCAGTACCCAAGGTTTAGGGTTTAGGCCTACCTGGACCCCCACAGTCACTGGACGATTTTTCTCAGGTATTTGAGGCTATGGTTTTACCTAGTTTTGGGCTTCAGCCCTAAACCCTAAACCCCAAGGAGTAGGGTTTTGGTCAGATCTTACTGCTACCAAGCCCTAAACCCTAAATCCTCAAACCCTAAACCCTAACCCCTAAACCCTAAACCCTAAAGCAAGGTCACTCGCCAGCTTCCACGGATACGTAGCAGTCCGGTTTCGGGATTAGTTAGGTGGAACCCCCACCCAGTAATAGTGACTATAAGGGATAATAGGGATTAGATTAAAATCCTCTTATCTTCTTATTATACCACTATTACAGGGTGGGGGGGTCCTCCTAAAGGATTAGGGCTTAGAGTTTAGGGTTTAGGGCTTAGGCTTTAGGATTTAGGGCTTAGGCTTTAGGTTTTAGGCTTTAGGCTTTAGGGTTTAGGGTTTAGGGTTTATAGGGCTTTTGGCTTAGGCTTTAGGGTTGAGGGTTTATAGGGCTTGTAGCTTAGGGGTAAAAACATGGCGTCAAAGTTTTAGAAATAGTCAAAGGGGCCATTATTGTACAGAGTTTTTTGGGGGGTCCAGGTATGTACAAATGGTAGCTGTGCACATGTGCTTGACACAGCACTGGGCCGCATGCAACATACGTCACCTGTGTAGCAACATGGCCTGAAGGCATGGCAAGAGGAAGCCAATGGAAAATAATTGTCTGACAGAGACACCAAGGTTCAGGGTTTCAGGTTTAGGGTTTAGGGTGTAGGGTTTCAGGATTAGGGTTCAGGGTTTACCTCCGCAGCTTTAGCAGGCAACGTCAAGAGTGGAAGACATGAAGCTATAGCCAGTCCTTCCACACGCCTTAGCAGGCTTCATTCTGCATATCTATCTGGAAGCTAGTTCCAGAGGTCCCTTAACAAGCATAGTAGTCCCTAAGTAGGGCGGCCCAGCCAAAGGCAAGGCCTGCTTTCCGTCTGTCAAGCGTTTTGAGTTGCGTAGGTGGAAAGTCCTGAGTGCACATGGTTTCTGTGGTTTGGTGGGTTTGCCGGGTAATGATAGGGGAGGCACTAACCCCAACTTGCTATCGCAGAGATCAGGCAACGCAAGTAACGCGACTGGTTTGAAACGTGCAAAACAGGCTGTTCCGGAGAAGGTCCTATTGATTTTTGCTGCCCTTACTGAGAGGTTCATGGCAATTATAACCCAACTATGACTGGTAGTTACTACCCAATCATGACTACAATATCAGAGGGTTTCTACAAGGGCTTGAAACACGAATATAGTTGGGTAATGTACCCCTGCATAGCAAGCTGGTTCACTGAGGCATTGCAAGGTGGCTCCTGCGAGTATGCCAATGCGGCACATGGCGGGCTGCAGCCGCCCGAAGAATGAGTGGGATTTCTGAAAATAGTTCCCAATAGCGGTCATAGGGTCAGGGTTTAGGGTATATGGTAGTTTCCTTAAATAGGGGGACCCCAATATAAACCCCAAAATACTATAATCCTTATTATTGGGACCCCAAAATGGTACCCCTAATTTTGAGAAACCCCTATACAATCCCTGAGCGGGAATCCCCAATCCCTTGATACCCTTGTTGAGAAACTCTTCTGCGGTGGGCTCGACGGGCAAAGTAGGGGTTTTGAGTCTAGCAACCCTAACCCTAAACCCTAAACCCTAAACCGGGTCTTGCCTGAGCCTAAGCTCGCATCTAGAGCAAAAGAAGCATCAACTTAAGCTTCTCGTGGGTATTATATACCTAAACCACAAAAGCATGTAAATCATAGCCCTTTGGGCTGTTTTTTAGGGGTTACGTTCTGGGCTATTATCTTACCAACTTTTGGGGTCCGGGTACTCCCTACTTTCTAGGGGTTGGTCATGCAGAGCTTTACATGGAATATCCTCTCCCATCTATTTGCTTCTAGTCCTTTTTGGCCCCTACCTAACCCTCAAACATGTGAGGTGACTTAAGCTGAAAGGCCTGCGCCGGTTAGGGTTTAGGGTTTAGGGTTTTAGGGTTTTAGGGTTTAGGGTTTACCCACACCCTTCCACCCTTCTCCGTCCCATTTGCTCACATGGCACACCCCCAAAAAAGGTATTTCTCCCCTGGCTTGGATGATTCTGAGAGGCAGCCCTGAAAGTCCTTGTAACCTTGTATTCAGGTTTAGGGTTTAGGCGGTTTAGGGGTTGAGGGACCCTAAACCCAGAACCCTAAACATTATTCGTTTCTTCCCACCACCCAGCTTCGGCATACTTTTTGTCCAAGTCCAGGGTTTCTTCAGGGGACGGGGAGGCGCGCTTTAGGGTTGAGGGTTTTGGGTTAAGGGTTGAGAGTTAGGAACAGGCAAGGGGACAGAGTTAGTACTGAGCTACTTGAGGCATGAGGTGTGTATAGGGCTTTTTTTGGGGTGGGGTGGGGATGAATAAGCATTGGGAATAAGTAGAAGGCTCATATTAGGTATTCTGCCCCGTGTAACAGTCCTGCATCAGGATTGTAGAGGAGATGCCTTCCCGTGACTCTCCGTACCTTTGCAAACACAAACTCAACTGACCAGAGGCCTAAACCCCAAACCCTTTTTGTTTTTATCCGGGTTGTACGAAAAGTCCTTCCCCCTGGGACTGCTCACCCTGAAGCTAAAACCCCCAACCCTTGTTTAGGGTTTAGGGGTTTCGGGTGTAGCACACTGGACGAAACTGTAAATGCCCTACCCTAAACCCTAAACCCTAAGCCCGGACCCTGAACTTCGCCAGACTTCACAGTTGCAGTTCATTGAGCAGCCCAATTCTTGCGGCAGCCTGGTATATGGGTGGTTGTCAAAATTATGGTCCCTATTTGGGTCCCTACTATAATACGGCCCCTAATATTTAGGGTACCGAAAAAAGGACCATAATTTTGACAACCAGCCATATGACCTTTTTTTGGAGAGGTCTTCGAGGAAATCCCTGAACATCATGAATCCAGATCCCTGAGCTCCCAACCGTAAACCATGTACCTTAATCCCTTCCCCCTACTACTCAACCCACCGCCCCCCCCCCCGCTAATATCAAATACTCTCAATATACAATAATGTACCACATAATGGGAGTATTTAATACTGGGGGGTGGGGGGGGGTTTTAATATTAGGGGGATGGGATTAATTCTCAACCTTCCGGCCTTGACTTGACCCAATCCTTGAAGCCCTTCTAGGGTTTAGGTTTAGGGCTTATAAACCCTGAGCCCAAGCCTACATCCTAAGGGTCCTGTACGCAAACATGGGGGTTCAGGTGCCCAAAGCCGTTCAGATTATAGTACTCATTTGGAATGCTAGCCATTCGTATTCAAGATAGCAACCCCGAACCCCTAAAACATCAGTCAATGCGGCCATCATCTTATGCATATTTTCTGTGGTTTTTGTGGCCCTAGACCCCAAACCTTAAAATCAAACCTTCAAACCTAATAATCCCAAAGCGCTACGTATGGAGCCCCAAGCCGCTAAGCCCCGCAGAAGAGCCCAGGTCACCGGCGGCCACGAGCAAGTACATCGAGACGCGGGCGGTCTGCCTGGCGAATCCGGAACACTGGATGAGATGGGGGTTTTCCCAGAATTGGGGGTTCCTAGGGGCTTTTAGTTTTAGGGTTTAGGGTGTACGGTTTAGGGATATGAGGGCTATATGTTCTTTTTGTTTTTCTGTCCCTGTTTCTGGAAGCTACCAGATAAGCGTTTGGGGTTTCAGGTGGCTTAGATCGGGACTCAGAGTTGGACTTTGTGGGGTTCGGGGTTCAGGTTCACACTTTCGAATTTAGGGCTTACTGGATCAATGTTAGGGATCCTTTATGGTTTTTTGGTGTATGGGATTCCTGATGTTAATTTAAAAAGGATCCATCTTTTTCCTAGGGTGATGTGGGCTAAGTGTAGGGAGTAGGTTTCAGGGGCGAGTGCTTGAAGGTGTAGGGCTTGGGGTTCAGAATTCAGGGCTTGGGATCTCTTCTTCCTGACCCCCCAAAACTCAAAGACTTTAAGTTTGTACCCTTAATGTTTGTACCCCTAAGTTTTGGGTCCCAAATACCTTTATTGAGGGCCATATTCCATGCCCAAGGGTACAAACCCTAAGGGTCCAACCCAAATCCTAAAGCCTAAACCCTAAACCCCAAACCCTAAACCCTAAACCCCAAACCCTAAACCCTAAACCCCAAACCCTAAACCCTAAACCCTACACCCTAAACTCTAAACCCTAAACCCTTTAATTATGCTGCGAGGTCAACTCAGTTCTCTTCCCTTCAAGGAGCTTGTTGCTGTTGTTGTCGTTGACATCCTTGTTGTTCGCTTCATGTTAACCTAAGGGTCCAAGGACCCAAATAATCGGGCTTTAGGGCCCAAAGACATAATTATTTTCGGGTCCTCTTATAGTCCTATTATACCACTATTACAGGGTGGAGGGTCCTCCTAAGGTATCAGTGTGAACATCCCTCCGATGCCATCCTTGAGTTAAAACAGAATTTTCCTCAAGCGTCAGGAAATCATTGTTTGGAACTAAACTTATCAAGCTACATGGGGATGTAGTGCCCCGGCAGTCAGGGCAGGAGGTCGGGGGGTTGTTGGAGTTCATGATTGCTGCTGTGCGGCGACAGGCTTTTTGGATTCGCAAGGGGTTCGCAAGCACGTCATGCCCCGCAAACCTTCGACGAACCTTTTCTAAAATTCTCAGGATTCATTAACCTTGGCTGTTTTTCCGTCCACCAACCGCCAACCCATAGCGACCACATCCGTTTTCTCTCAAGAACAAGAGTATATAGTTACATTCCATTTCCAGCCATGAACCAGACTTTCATTGAAGATCCTGACCCCGAAGGTCTAAACTGTTGAAGCCAAAGCCTAAACCCTAAACCCTAAACCCCTAAACCCTAAAAGAAACTAGACCCCGAACCCTAGACCCCGAAGCTCTAAACTGTTGAAGCCAAAGCCTGCGAATCGTCCATCCTAAGCAGCTTCCGCCTCGACCCTGAACCCCTACCTAGAAAGCCTAGTGGTTTAGGGTTTAGGGTTTAGGGAGGGCCTAGTTACCGAAAATAATGGGCTACTTTAACCCAGAGTTGCAGGACATTAGGGGAAAGTAGACCATAATTATGGGCTACCTGGACCCCAAAAGTATGTAAAATAATGGCCTTAATGGCTATTATTATGAGCTTAGGGCTATTATTTTACATACTTTTGGGGTTTAGGTACTGGCTTTCTAGGTAGATCCTCAACCCTAAACGCCTGGACTCTAACAAGTGCTGAGGAAATCTATGCCGGTGGATCCTCCTGCGGTGCATGCTGGAAGGCACACATCCTATGTGACGTAGAGAATTTAGGGTTCAGGGTTTTAGGTTGAGGGTTTTTGGCATGTAAAGCCCTCTACAGTTGGAGTTATGCAGTTAAGAGAGAATTGCAGTCGAAAAAAGAGCAAGACAATAGCTATTTCTTGCTCATAGCACCTGATAAGACTGTTGCTTGGTTCACAAAAAAACACTACCCACTTAGGTTTTGAGCTCTTTTGACAACATATGCGCTACAGACTAAACTCCCTAAAAAGGATGATATAGGCATTTATATATACATAAATTACGGGGGATACTAAGAGTTTGGACTATGGCTGCAGGCATTGCGCGGCGATAGACACTGGTTAGTTGCCGTGGTAGGAGGAAGACGCCACTTTGTCCACCGGGGACTTAGGGTTTTGCCGTGATCTAGGATTTACTGAACCCTAATTTAAACCCTACACATTAAACCCTAAACCCTAAACTCTAAGCCTTTGCAGTTGAGGCTAGGGGTGATATGGTAGTTTCCATAAATCGGGTGATGCCAACATAGGCACTAAAAATCGTAATCTCCCACCGTAGGTACCCATAATGTCAAAAAGGGAACCCTACTTCACGAAAGCCCATATACCGGTATATACCGGGACAAGCAGATGGAAGGCAGCTGTGGGATTTGTGCTTGATGACACTGGCTGGCTTTTCATCACTGGATACAATGCAGCACCCCAAACGCATGATTCAGGTAGAATCTCTTACTGCAGCGGGGTTCATGGAAAACCAATTTGAACGGACAATGAAATGATTGCATAGGGGTCGACGGGGATAAATGCAGATTTCTGTGGTCGTAGGCGTTACCTGGACCCCCGGCAAAAAAGGTAGGACAGTGGCCCAAAACCCTTAAGCATTAGTCGCAACGGCCATTATTCTACATACCGTTCGGGTCCAGGTAGAACCAGGTTCAGAGTATTCAGACCGTGTCACATATGGTGCCTCTAAACCCCAAACCCTAAACCCTAAACCCTGGGCAGGCGCATCGTGAGGGCCAGGGGAGCATGGTCATACAGATCATCGGCTCCCATGGAGGTGGCTTGGCTTTTGGTGTAGTTATGTCCTTTGGAGTAATGCTGCTTCATAGTAGTAGTGAAATGCTTATGTTTCTATTTAGCATTGTTTTTAAAGATCTGGTCCCGTAGTATACCAAGATCATGCAGGATTCTTGCTTCAAAGGTAGGATGGGGAATCAAAAGAAGCCCTCACAATCCCAAGCGGCCGTGTCGGCCTTGAAGTTTTGCACTCTGCATCCTAAAGTCCAAATGTTTCCCATCGTCGAATACAAGGTAAGGTGGACCCCCCACCCAGGAATAGTGACCATGAGGGATAATAGGAATTATAACAGGGTTCTCTTACATGCCCATTTACTTATTATACCGCTCTTACAGGGTTGGGGAGGGGGTCCTCTTAAGTTATAGGTTGTCCTATGTTAAAACCGAATGAGGAATAGCTCTGCAGTTGTGATGTCTGATAGTACCCCAATGATGAACCAGGTAGTTAATCCTGAGCACGGAAGCCATAAACAAAGCATGAAGCCAGCCCACATAACTCATCCCGTACGGGCTTCCCCGGGCCCTTGACCCTAGCTGACACGGATTTAGGGTTTGTGTAACTATGAAGTTTCGCCTGTCCTGGAGCGAACCCTAAATGAGCTGTAATTAGTCTAAACTCCTTAAAGATTATATAGGGACTATTACATGGGTTATTAAGGGGGATACTAGGAGTGTAGACTATGGCTCACATGCCCTAAGCCCTAACCATTACCATATCCTAAAGGGGGGGGTGGTTTACGTACAGACAAGCTAGGCAAAGTACAGCGACCTCACCCGACCCCTCCAGAAGTGGTGATATGTAGAAAACAGCAGCAAATTCGCTAAATTTCAGGTTCTGAAGTTAGTGTAAAACACCCAGAAAGAAATAACAGCGATCTCCAACAATGACCACCCAGCCCTAAACCCTAAAATCCCAGCTGCAGGTTCCAATGGTCTCGACTGCCACTTCGAAGCCTTCCGTGCCATCACGGGCGCAGATGATGGCACTTTTCAGGCCGGGCCACTCATTTTGGGGTTAGACGTTATTTACCTGGACCCCAACAGTGGAGTAAATAATGGCCACAAGTACTTGAACAAAAATATTCTACATGCTTTGGGGGTCCAGGTAATTAATCATAGGCAAAAGGTGTAGGGTTCTGTAGGGCGTATTCAGGCTGTAGGGTCAGAGGATGCATGCTTCAAGCTGTTTGAGACTTGTCTCCTAAACCCTAGGAATAGAGCCAGGGGTCTAGAATTTACTTGGAGGTGCCGGGCACGTATATCCTCCCCCTAGTGTAGATAGAACATGCGGTATATGAGGATCTTCGTATAGTATACCCAAAGCCACATTCTATCTACTTGAGGGTGACTATTATACAATTCTAATTCTACTATGTAACCCCATCATAAGCCTCCTTGACCAGTGTGATCATTAATTTTCCCTGGAACGAGTCCACACTCTTGATCTGCAACCAAATGTCAAATCCGGATCCGCTAAACCCCAAACCCTAAAACCCTAAAAGTTTAGCTGAAATAATTCAGCACGCACCGAGTCAGTTGCGGGTCCCGATCCGTGCGAAGTTGCGTGGACCAAACCCTAAACCCTATAGTCCCCCTGATGTAGATAGAATATGGCTTTGGGTGGATTATAATATGATCCCCATATACCCCATATTCTATCTACTTAAGGGGGGCTCTAACCCTAGGTGTCTGGCCTTTGGCTTTTTGATTTCAAATCCTTTCACCTGAGCTATGGAGCCCGTAAACCCCTGGTCCATCTGGTCCTATTGATTTTAACCTCAAAAACTTTCTAAACCCTAAACCTTATAAACCTTAAACCCTAAATTCCAAACCCTATGGGATCCAAATTTGTTTGGGAGGTTTCCCAAGCCTGAACACTTCTGCAGCAAGGTGTTTAGGGTTCAGGGTAAAGGGTGGACCTCTGAAGTGCTCTCGCCAAAGCTAGCATGCAGTCCCATACAGGCTTCTGTGAAAAAGTGGGTGGTCTTTATTCTAGGGGCGATGAGGTGTTCCATGAACTTTGGCAAGTGGATTTGCATCGTAAAACACGTACAGCTGCCCTAAACCCGAAAACCCTACAGCAAACTGGAAGCCCCACACCTGTGAGCCTTTAACCCTGCACTCCTAGACCCTACCCACGCTTCCGACGCGCATCTCAGAGCAGCCGAACCCTAGCTGCCCAAAAATTCCTAACTGGACCCCCAAAAGTATGTGAGGTATAGTCTAAACTCCGTACAGGGGGGTGATAGGGGAGGGGACTACTACAGGGGTTACGAAAAGGATACCAGGAGTTTAGACTATGGCTCATGCAGGGCTATTTTGATTATTTTGAAAGCTTCGTGCAACTCTAGGCTGACACACCTTCAAAGCCCGAATCTCAAGCCCAAAGTTCTCAACTCCTCCATCTTCAAGTAGTTTCTATAGAGCCCCCCCTAAACCCTTAACCCTAAGCTCTAAATAGTTAGGACCTGCATAGGTCCCTTTTGAGGGTACTTGAGGGCTTCCCGGCAGATCCCTAAAAAAAGGGTGTAGGTTTGAACACAGGTTTCAATTACAACTACCTTCGAAAGCTTCAAGACCCCCTGTAAAGCTTTAAAATGAGCTCTATGTGCCCTCACGCCGATCCCTATGATCTCCTCTATCGGGTTGAGGGTTTAGAGGTTCCATTTAATTCTCCATCAGTGGGGTAAGCCCTGAACCCTAAACCCATCCTTCATCCAGCTTGCAGGTTGAACTGGAGCCGGTCACTTGTGAGGCAGGTCTTGTAGGGCTTTTCCAGATCTACAAGTTTGGGTTTTCGAGTTCAGGGTTTAGGCTTCAGGGATCCTAAGCCCCAAACCCTAAACCCTAAACCACCGAAGACCCCGAAACTAGGGTTTCAGGTTCAAGGTTTGGGGAAGCACGGATAGGCAGAGGAGTCAGGGGGTAGCATGTAGGGTAGGTAATGTAGTAATCCCAAACCTGGTGCACGAACCCTAAACCTATATGACCCTTATGTAACCCCAATAACTCCTGTAGTTTCCATTTTCTCTTCCATTATCCCTGTATAACTTAGGTCCGTCCCCCCTGTAGTAATAGCTCCTTAATATGGAATTACTAGGGCCCGAATATTAGCCCGAATATTCCCTAAAACCCTAACTCCCTAAATCCTTAAATCCCTAAACCCTAAATCCCTAAACCCTTAACTAACCCTAAACCAAAGCTTCGCAAGTCTGAGCCACAGGTGGCGGGCCCAGGGCCAGTGGCTACCATCCTCGACGGTGACAACGCCTGGTCCAGGGCCCAGAGCCCAACCCCAAACCCTTTGAGGGGTTTAGGGTGTAGGGCTTCGGGTTTAGGGTTGAGGGTTTAGGGCTTCGGGTTTAGGGTTGAGGGTTTAGGGTTGAGGGTTTAGGGTGTAGGGCTGAGGGTTTAGGGGTTAGGGTTTTGGGGTTTAGGGCTTAGGGAATAGCCATTAAGGCCATTATTTTACATACTTTTGGGGTCCAGGTAGGGCTTCGGGTTTAGGGCTTCGGGTTTAGGGTTGAGGGTTTAGGGTTGAGGGTTCAGGGTGTAGGGCTTCGGGTTTAGGGTTGGGGGTTTAGGGTTTAGGGTGTAGGGCTTCGGGTTTAGGGTTGAGGGTTTAGGGCTTCGGGTTTAGGGCTTCGGGTTTAGGGTGTACCTAGACCCCAAAAGTATGTAAGATAATAGCCCTAAACCCATGATAATAGCCATTAAGGCCATTATTT
>CAJNIZ010000515.1:19736-31723 GCA_905231905.1 Symbiodinium pilosum | reverse complement strand
CCTAAACCCTAAACCCCTTATAGAGAGCGGCCTCGGTGGGGTCCCCGTGGAGCGGAAGCCTTCAGCCGCAGCCTTGGCTGCCTCGCGCTCCTTCGCGGACAGGCCTTGGCTTGTTTAGGGCTTAGGGTGTAGGATTAGGGTCTAGGCTTTAGGGTTTAGGGAGGGTTTAGGAATGAGGGATTAGGGTTTAGGGTTTAGGGTCTAGGGTTTAGGGCTCAGGATTAGGGTCTAGGGTTGAGGGATCCCGAAACCCTAAATCCACAAACCCTAAACCCCATATAATCCCTATATAACCCAAATGTACTATAGTAGCTTCCATGTTCTTTTTCAATATCCCCCTCAAAAAAAACTTCCCAACCAGGCCAGCTTCCAGCATGAAGGGCTGCTTCAACTTCAACCGCAAGGGCTGCAGCGATCTGGCGTGGGAGCTCTGGTGCCCGGACCTACGAAGGGTCATAGGATTTTGTTAAGGGGTGAAAGGTTTAGGGATAAGGCTTTAGGCGCTTGGGTTTAGGATTTAGGGTTTAGGCTGTAAGGGGTTTGGGTTGAGGTTTTGGGGTTCGAGTTTTAGGGTTTGGGGTGTAGGGTTTGGGGTGTAGGGTTTAAGGGTTAGGGTTTCGGGGTTGGGGTTTAGGGTTCAGGTTTTCGGTTTTAGAGTTTGGGGTGTAGGGTTTAGGGGTTAGGGATTGGGGTTTAGGGGTTTGGATTTAGGGTTCAGGGTTTCGGTTTTTGGGGTGTAGGGTTTAGGGGTTAGGATTTAGGGGTTTGGGGTTTGGGTTTAGGGGCTGGGGTTCAGGGTCAAAGACTGTATGGGGGTGATAGAAGGGCTATATGAGGTTTCTATAGCAGTCATGTGGGAACCCTAAACACAAAAGCCCCGACAAGGGGTTACTTCAGGAGATCTGGGGTACCCCATGACATGTGCCTAAGGTTGGAACTCGTAGCCCCTGGTACTCGCCCTTAGTCCTGCGGTTCTTGTACACCTACTGTATACACTACAAAGCCTAGCAATTACATGAAGGGCCTAGAGTTAGGACCCAGCAAACAAGTCGGGACCCATGTCAGGGGCCGTGGTTGGGACTTTAGACTTTGGGATGTGAACCCGGGTTAAGCACGTTACAGTTTACATATTCAAGATTTATTGCTTAAAACCGTCTTTCAGGTTTTGGGGTCTGGGTTTGTATTCTGGAGGTTCCGAGCAAGTCTTGGGTTCCAGCCGAAGGTGGTTCATTGGTATTGTGGTCGGTACGGCTATGACGCTATGGTCATGATGTTTCAACCAGTGTAGATATGACTAGCTTGATTCCGGTATACTGATATATATCGCCGTTTGAGCTACGTCATTTCATATAAACTGTGGGGCCATTCAACTAAATCAACTTGACTTCACTCATCAGGCCCCACCTGAATTGAAAACAAACTCACGGGTTAGTGTTTAGGGTGCCCCTCTTCGTACTCTGAAGTGATCGTTTTGGTGTATCCAGGCTTTCTATTGCAGCGTAGATGGCGTTTAAACAACGTGCAAGGCTTTCATCGAGCTTGGGAGGCTGTTGGTCTTCTTTTTCAGGTAGGTTCTCAAGGGATTAGGCCGAATACGGTCCAGGCTTGAGGTTTAGAAGAAAACGGTTGCGCTTCAGGGCTTAGAGCCTACACCCTAAACCCTAAGAGTTTAGGGTTGAGGTAGGAGCTAACATCATCGGATTTCAGCAGACGGCCAGGCTAGAGTCAACTTTCTCCTACTTTACAGGAGGAGGTATCCCTGAAACTCTAAACTCTACTGTTGATACACGCAGATGAGCGGCGCAATGTAAGGAGCTCATGAGATGGAAAGCGTTGGGTCCTGCCCCCAACTGCTTGCAATCTATAACACAGGCCATTTTAAGGGTTCTATATAGCTATATTACAAGTCTTGGCTGGCCTTTAGAGAGCTTGAACAATGTTAGTATAAACGGGTCCCTATAAAACCAACAAGGGAAAATAGTCAAGGAACCCAAAGGCCTACACAGAATTAGCATCCAGCTTTTTAAGTGGGGGGAGTACCCAGTGGATGCGTGTTATTAAGCCCCGCTAAACTAACATGGAATCCAAGATAGGCTCAAATTTCAAGGACCATAGTCTGCAAGGAGCCTCATTTCAGTAGAGGCCATGTGCCCCCTTCACAGACCCCCCCCCCAAATTTGTGCAACCCACCCCCCTCACCGTGGCGGATGACTACCCTGACAAAGGGCCCAAGCTCTACTGGTCAGAACCTGTAAGAACGTGCTCAAATGGAAGTCAAGGTACAAGTTCGCAATTCTAGTAAACACTTCGGATATTTCTATTGGAGTTGTTCAGTCTTCGGGTTTTGCAGGATAGTTGCCAGCTATCCAGGGGAAGTACAAAATTGCTGCCCTTGGTAATTTACTACGCTAGTCCGAAATTGTTCATCAGCAGGACCAATATTAAGACACATCTTCAAACCCAGAGGGTCCAAGTACCCAATAATTAGGTACTTGGGTTTGGGGTAATAGTAATTTTACTACCGGTTTTTGGTAAGTATACAATTATTAGGTACTTGGACCCTTTGGGAAACGCACCCATTACTTCTGAGCCTGTGCGCGCGCTTCCTGCAGAAGACCCCGCACAGAGTCTGGAAGTTCCTAAGCTGAGACCGTAAAGGCCTTGTACCCAATACTTGGGTACTTGGGATTTCGGTGCTAGTCGTTGTAATACATGTTTTGGGCAAGTCTAAGGCTGATTCAGGTCACATTTCTATGGTTACTGGCTGTTGGTAGGGAATGGGAGAACGGATCCTTATACTTGCCTTACGAAAATGATCACCATTTCCTACCTACAGCCAGCAAGATAACCATAAGCGATAAACTGCATATGGGTGGTTGTCAAAATCATGGTCCCTTTTTATTTTGGGTACCCTGAATATTAGGTGCGGTATTATAATAGGGATCCAAAAAGGGACCATGATTTTGACAACCACCCATATACCCCCATAGACCTCAAACAAACATGTATTTGTTCATTTGCTTTCCCATTTCATTCTCTAACTAGCCCCACTCTCCCCACCCTTCATGCTTCCAATGTTTATTTCCCGGCGGAGCTTTCTGCGCCTCCTTTCCATTGACCCCCACTGTCACGGCGGAACAAATTAGCTTGAACCGTTGTGCCAATGCTTAACACGCATAGCAGGCGTAACACCTTCGGTGAATTTATTAGCGACAGCTCATAGCCCCAAATACAATAGTAATGTTAAGATGCACGCCAGCCCAATCTGATTCCAATGAACATGCAAACCCTACCTTCCCAAAAGGGGACCAACACAACCCCCTGAATCCTGACGTCAAGACCCTAAACCTCTGAATTCGTAACCCCACATAGTTTCAACATCTGAATCCTTCACACCAAGCCCCTATACCCTGAACAGCAACCTCCATAATCATCCCAGCCACTATGCAATCCCCAAAGCTAATAAGGCTCAAATAGCCCTTAAAAGCCCGATGTTCCTCAAGAATCCCGAGCAACAGCTTCTCTTGTAGGTGCGCATATATGGGGTCATTGTTACCTGCTATATACCTCATAGCACGCTGTAAAATGAAATGAAGGGGCCATAGTTAGGATCTAGGAAACAGGTAGGGGCCCACATTAGGAGATCTTAGATATACTGTTGTTACGAAAACTCCTGCATGACCATAATATACTATAGTACCATTATTCCCAAAGTTTCGGGTACTTAGGGTCATGCAGAAGTTTTCATTGTCTTTACCATTATCCCAAAAAAAACAATATAACCCTAATATTAGCCCAATGGGCGCAAAATTCCATAATCCCATGATACATCTAAACCCTAAACCCTAAAGCCCCAAACCCTCAAGCCCTTCGCCTTCAGCCGGCCAGGCTCCAAGGGAAGGGCGGCACAAAAGATAGCAAGAACCTCACTGGCAGCAGCTGTGGCGGCCTGAAGAACCCCAAACCCTTCTATAGGGTAATATATAGGGATCATATAGGGCTTATATGGGGTGATAAGAAGGTAATATGGGGATAATCTAGGGATAACACGGTGAATACTAAAAATCCTGCATGACTTTAGGTACCTTATACCTTGGGAATAATGGTACTGTAGGATACTAAGGCCATGCAGCATTTTTCGTATCAACACTATTATAGGGCTCATATGTAAACTCTAAACCGTGTGGATTCAGCTTGAAGCTACCAAGCTGGGCCTCCTTTTCAAGATTGATGCAGTACCCTTGATTGGGGGTTGTAGACTTACAGGGTACCGAGTAGTGGGTACATAGACTGTAGTTGGAGGGCCTCCTTTCGTTTGCGACCTAGTTTCTCGTTTCAGGAAGCAGGCTAGCTAAACGGTGTGAAGGTGTTTCCTACACAGCGAAGGTGTTTTGGACTTGCCTGTAATTTCGAAGGCTGGACGGATAAACCCAGCAGCCATGAACCCGTGAAACAGGATTCAGGGTTCAGGTTTGAGAGCCAAGGATGTACGTCCGCAGGGTTTAGAGTAGTGGGGCTAGCGGCTGGCAGGTTAGCCTTTGCATGCTGGATCTCTATCTGCGACGAGTAAGGCTCCAAGCATTCAAACTCACAAGTACTGAATGATTAGCAGCAAAAGACAATCACAATCAGACACACCTGGAATTTTCGGTGCATCATCATCGTCAGCATCATCACTGTCAGGTGGGTTGTTGCTGCCCTGGACTGGCTCTGAAGGTACATACGAGGCATCTCTGAGCAAATTCCCGCCAAGTAGCAGCCATCACAACCCAAACTCCAAGAAGCAAAATCACCATAGTGCACAGCAGCACGGACTTCGATGAGACGCTAGGACGTGAGCATGAGCACAGAAAACGGAATGACAGCTGCACTCAGCAAGGCTGCAAAATGGAATTTTACAACACGATAGATGTAGCTTTCAAGCAAAGGCGAGAAAAAGAGAGAGAGAGAGAGAGAGAGAGCGAGAGGGAGAGAGAAAGAGAGAGACAAAGTAACCGGATAACGCATGACAATACAACACAATACAACTAGTCAGAACACAGCCGCTGGCCATCATCGCAGCGTTGCGAAACACAAGACACAACGGCATAGAAAAGTACCCACCAGCCCCCGGCCCCCCCCCCCCACAACCCGCCTGCAAGAGCCTTTCTCTTCCCAACCTACCCACTATACCAATTCGCTCCTCTTTGGTTCCCCACGAAAGTTTAACTTGCAGTTTCTTTACTATGAAATAGAGGCACCTCAAGAGCTATAAAGTGTTAAAGCTGTAGCAACGTCCCACCAAGACCCAAGGCTAGGTGTTCTCGGATTGCTTTGAGAAGTACAGCCCAAATATGCACTCAACGAAGTTCTATGCAATCCCAATGCGAATACACCAGAACCCTAAACCTAAAACCCTAGACCCTTAACCTAAACCCTAAAAATAAGCCAAGCTGGTATCATCTCAGAGTCTAGGGCGAGTGACACAACTTAACCCTAGCTCTAAACCCTAAATCGTAGATTCTGGGTGCCACCCCCTGTCCTACCCCCCTTGGTTCCCAATTCATGAAGCTTATGTAGGGGTTCCTGAAGGTTAGTGTAAGGGGAACCTTGGCGGGCCAGTAGAGACGGGGGGGTTGGTCAGGCAACCAATGCTATTATAATGTGAGAGTGCCTCAGCTACTGTTCCCCCAAATGCTGGTAAACGGCACCTGAACGGCGAACCATTGACAGGGACACAGGGTGCACGGGCTTGGGCAAACCTACACGTCTAACATCTCCTTCCAGGCACTGCATCTACAACTCTATGCTCAAACATGTGGGTCCTGTTGCTATACACAAGGCATTGCAACCCTTATAATATTCTTCCCTAAGGGCCTCCCAGCAACTACACCCTGAGAACCTAGAGTCTAAGCTCAGTATACCCCAAGCCCTGAATCCCAACACGTTCCACGCCCTGGCAGACCTTCAGTGTCACGTTTAGGGTTTAGGGTAGTTTGGGTTTAGGCTCTAGATCCGGGAGACTTTCTCAGGGTGACCTTGACTTCGCGAGATGACTTGGAGGGCTAGGGGACTTAGTGAGCAACTTGGAACACCGATACGCCATAATATGAGCTACTGTCAAAAATTGCCTTATTAAGGGACACCTAAAAGTAGACATGGGGGCCCTTCGTGTAGTTTAGTATAATCCCTAATATAGTCCCTGATAAGGAACCCCTGTCCATTGAAATTATGTGGTTAACATTGGTAACTCAAATAATAGCGCCTGTCATTCCCAGTAGTGCCCTCCTTAGTGCACCGGACCATGCAAGTACGTTTCAGAGTTCCAGGTTTTGGGTCCATGGCTAAGGGTCGAGGGTTGGCCTAGAACGTAACACTGAAGGTCTGCTAGGCCTAAGGCAAACAGTCTACCTCCTACTCTAAATCCTCATATCCAGACATCGCTACGCCCCTAAATAATAGATCCCCAGACACCCTAAATCTCTAAGTCCCTGAATAACGCTTCATCTTTCAATCCCTAAGGCCCAGATCCCTAAATCCCTAAACCCTAAACTTTAAATCCGAAGATCAGGTCCCCTGTCTCAAAGAAGGATCTCGGACCGCGCGATCCCCTACTACCCTGCCCCTAGACTACGCCCTTTGCTTCCGCGTAACTGAAAATAATTAGGTGTTTATTACAGAATATTGAGTGGTGCTGATCCTCAACCGTAAGCCCTAAACTCTACCAAAACACCTCAACCCAAATGCCAAACCCTAAATCCTAACCCCTAAACTCCCTAAACTCCAGCCCTAAACCCTAAACCTCAAACCCTAAACCCCAAATCCTAAACTCTAAACCCTACACCTGAAACCCTAAACGCTAAAAACAGCCTCCGAGTCGGCTTCCACGCACGGGAGTGTAGCGGTCAGGGCCCGGAGAGCCGCATGGCTTTCCTCTCTTCTTGACCGGGCCCCTTGAAAGGGAAATATGGAGAGAGAGAAAGCGAGAGAGATGTGTGCGTGTGTATGTATATATATGTACACATGAATTTGTGGGGATATAAAGGAGCATATGAAGATATACAGGGGGATAAAGGGATGTGTTAGGATATTAAGGGGGTATAGAGTATGTAGAAGTATGCAGGGATATATAGGCTTATATGGGGCTTAGGGTTAAGGGCAGGAAATGAAGGAATGGAAGGTACGATGGAAACTACTTATGAACAAGAAATGGACGAGGGAAGCTACTATTGGACAAGAAACGGAACATAAAATGGAAACTAGCGTGATATAGGGATTGTATAGGGATATATAAGAAAACACAAAAGAAAATGTATACTTCTAGATGACTTCGGGATCATGACAATACATATGCAATCCTTCATTCCTTGCGAGCGCGAGATAAGACCCTAAACCCTAAACCAAGGGTTTGAGGGATTGGTTGTTGGCTTTAGGGTTTTAAGGCTTGGGGCCGAGGGGTTGAGAGCTTCAGCTATGGGATCCCTAAGAGGGGGTGGTTCAAGGGGGGAGGGTACTAGGGAGCCTTGGGGAACATTGCGGAAGCTTAGGGAGTATTGGGGAAATGGGGACTACTAACTACTAGCTTACCTACCCCCCTTGGACCAACCCCCCTTTAGGACATCCTAATTCACGGTCTTACAGGCGTAGGGGTGTAGTCATTGGTTATTGGGCGCGTTAGGGCTTCAGGTTTTTGGGTTGAGGGATCCGGTTCGGAGTTTGAGGCGCGCCTCCCGCCAAAATTAATCCTGGTAAGGGGCCCCTTGCAGACCACTGTCATATGAAAAAGGTTTATATGAGGTTACGTGCTAGTTTTGTGAAAAGTAACTTTTGGCAGGAAGCTATTGAGGTATGGGTTGTTCAGCTTCCAAAATTTGAGGCGCAAGGTTCAGAGTGCAAGGATATCTCTTGGGGCTCAACACTACCAGTATATCACCTCTAGCATCCGAAGCCTGTGTCCTGCTGTGTCCTGTACACTCCGCACCTCAACTCCAAGAACGGAACTCTAAACCCTTATAGCCAGCGTGAGGTATGCAGAATCTGCCGGTAGCCAAGAATGAAAGAGGCGCATCTATGGCAATCTATGGGTTTCCGGACAACTCAATTCACACAATTACATGGAACCCCGACCCCGACCAAAGATCCAGTTCTACCATGGGCTCTACCAGCCAACCCCGTACTATCCACCCTGTGAGGCTCACTCTTGATTAGCCTTAACTAAGCCTACACAAGAAGGGGTGTACAGGAGGGTGGGTCGGCAATTCATCAATTCTGTTTGCTCAAGCACTCAAGGATGACGATAACCCATAAAGCCCTGAACTAAACTTCAAAACCGTCTGTGCCAAAACCCAAATAGCAGGACCCACAATGTTGTAGAACCACTAAACCTTCATAACGTTGTAGCTTCCATGTCCTTGCCGCTGCTTTGCTCTCTACAAACAACCGGCATGGTAACCCTAAACCCTAAAAAATCTGTAAAACCTCATATTGCAATGTCATGTTCCCCTTGCTTATCAAGGTGATGGTCAACTCTAGACGCTCAACCCCTAAACCAAAAAATGTAAAGCCAAAAGCATATCATCCCTTCGTACTAAGCATTGCTCCCCCCACAAGTAAAGAACTCCCTTGAGAGACCTCATATAATGCGGAAGAGATTGAATCTAAAGGGTGCAGTTGGTCGGTGCTTACTCGCATGAAGGCGCTATATCATAGAAAAACCCCCCACCACGCAATAGTGGTATAATAAGAATAGAAGAGGACCCTAGTATAATCCCTATTATCCCTTATAGTCACTATCACTGGGTGGGGGGTCCACCTAAGCTATATCCCATTTCATGTGTCCTGGATGTCTGCTTTCAGCTTCGATCTGCGGGCCTGGGTCTGTATCCATTCCTCTGGGACCTGGTGGGCAGTACCTTAGCACATGAACTTCTCTCTGGTTTTGGGTTATATAGGGATAATGGAAAAGAAAATGGAAACTACTTTCATGGGGTTATATAGGGTTCAGGGTTTCGGGTCTAAAACAGGGGGCCAACCTTAGGTCTCCTCAAAGAAGTCAACAAAAGGTCTTCCCTCAGGTCCTTCGAAAAGTGTCAACTGGAGGCCGACATCCCTTCAAAGGGGGCTTTCAGGCCCGTAGGATCCTTAAATCCTTGCATTTCCCCAGTTTCCATGTAATTTTCCATGTTCTTTTCCAGTTGATTCTCCATTATAGGTGGGAGAATGTCCGTATATACCCCTTAAAGGGACCTAGGGCTTCCATTTCATTGTCCATTTTCTTTTCCATTTGATTCTCCATTATAGGGGGATAAAGCGTTTTCAGGCCTCTAGGATGACGGATTTAAGGAGTACTTGGAGGTTCATGGGACATAGTAACTACTTATAACTGGGGTTATAACCCTACTTATAATTGAGGTAACCCTTATAAGGCCATTTAGGGGGGTTATAAGTATGGTTATAAGCCCAGTTATAAGTAGTTACTAAGTCCCATGAACCTCCAAGTAGGGTTCTGAGATTGGCACACAGGGCCCCAGGCACAGGTTACAAACAGACTTCTGGGCGCAGGTACTAGGCATGATGTCCAGAGCATTTTGAGAAACTACCCCAAGAGAATAAGGAAAACCACTACATGCAGCGTTTGGGGCTTTGGGTAAAATCAGTACATCTCGAATGTTTGAAGTCATGCTAGTTCCTAAACCCCAAGCCCTAAAGCAACACAATCATGGTCGGACGAATCTTTTTTCATCTAAAACACTGGGGGACTATTTATTACCGAACAGGGTGGAGGCTCTCCTGTAAGGGCAAGCGGACGCAGGGAGTAATTACTGAGTCCTGAGTGCTACCCCTCAATCCTGAGCCCTGAGACTAAGAGACTAAGAGTTTAGGTATAGGGTTTAGGGCTTAAACCCTCAACCCTAAACCCCTCAGCGTTTTTGCTGCAGCTCAGCCCATGAACCGTTGACATTTTACCTAGCTGGATGCCCCTTGAGTAGGGGCTACATGACTTCTCCGTAAAGTTCCATCTATGACTCCCCCCTACGGGTCCATGCACCAATAATTGGGAATTCGGGACTTGGGCACTAGTAGTTGTAGTCCAGGTTGTTTGGTAAGAGCATGACTTTTGGTTGCTTGGACGATGCTTGGGGTCCTGAATGTATAGTATATTGGGGTTAACATTGGGGATACTTGAAAAATAGAAACTATTATAGTATATTGGGGTTACAATGGGATAATGGAAAATAAAATGGAGACTACAGTAGTATAGTTCGATCATCTTCCAATCAAAAAGACTAACAGCTGGCCAGCAAATCCAACTCGCAGACCACATGTATACACGATCGTGTGTGCATCTATGGGTTTACCTGTGGCGCAGCAGCATTTGCTCTAGCAAAACTAGAACAAGTGACTAACCTGGACAAGCCCATGTAAACCACCATATGGGCTAAGGCCTACTGAGCTCACAACGCTTTGCCCAAAACTGGCCGCATCGCAGCTACTTGCTAGACTCTACACTCCAAACCCTATCGTAAGCCCTGCCAACCCCAAACCCTAAAATGCCTAAGCCCGTAAAACCTCTAAATCCCCAACAGCCCAAACATGCTGCAAACCCTTCTTGCCCTGGATCATCCACGGCCAAGCTGCCATTCAGCAGCAGCTGTGGAAGGTCAGCCAGGAGAGGCAGGGCCGGGGTAGACTCTGATATCTGAAACCTCGCGTCAGGCACGGAGTCGGTGAAAAAGTAGGTCCACCCCAAAACCCTATATAGTCCCCTATAGGACCCCCGCAACCTAAATTTAGTCCGTAGCTCATATGTTTTGACTGCGCGCCATGCGCCTCCAAACAGGGTTTAGGATGAAGGTTTTCTCGTAAACCACAGGGCCCCTCGTGTAGGCTCCAAATGCTGGCGGCACTACACCCCAAACCCCAAACCGGTGTAGCGTTTAGGGTTTAGGGTGCATCTGATGTGATTCTACATCCCCCCCGGCTTCACATACCTAGGCAAACTCAAAACAACTTGACCCGGAAATTGGGAACAATAGTAAACGTGTTAGTAAAAATACCATTAGAAGCAGTAACCGTAACAATAGTACTAACAGAAATAACCGTGATAAGAACAATAGTACCAGACATAATATAATGCCAATCATGAGCCATGATACTGATGTCAAGCCTAGACCCTAGCCCTAAGCCCTGAATCCTGAACTCCTTAATCCTAAGCCCTCCGCCCCTCTGCAACCATGTGCATCCTAAGCCATCCCAGAACCTTCTCAGGGTTTAGGGTTCAGGGTTTAAAATTTGGGGTGTCTTGCAAGCCTGGAGATGGGAATTACGCGGTTCAGGTTCAGGTTTAAGGGTCATGGGGGGGTGCTTATGATGACAAGATCATAAATCCCGAAACCTGATCTCCAATTCCTGTATAGGAGCCGTATATACTTGGGACTACACAGAGAATGGACAACACTGTGTATGAGAAGCCCCTCATCCTTAAATCAACTGTGTATGAGTAGGCCCCTTCTGCTTATCGAGTTCGCCCCTGCGCCTGAGGCTCTGAACAGCTGCTCGCTGCGCTTGCAGGAGGTCGGCAAGGGCGTGGCGCAGCTTCGGCAGCTCTTGCCGCCTGGCGCGAATGGGGCTTCTAGCGGGATGGGATTTGGGGAGTTTGTGGCAGGGTGGCTGTTTCAGTGACGGATTGATTTGGGGATGCCTCGAAGTAGGGTAATCCAAGGATTCTCGGGGGTTATTAACAGATCATCGGGCTCCAGCTCTATGGTTGCGGGGTGCGGCGGGGGTTTTGAAGGAGACCCTTGACCCCGAGCAATGCGGCAGTTTCACGAAAACAGCGACCCCTGACCCTATGGTCTATACACAGATAGCAAAGCCACAATCCCTTGAAAATCCCCCTGTTACTACTACTACTACTGCTGCTGCTGCTGCTGCTGCTACTACTACTACTACTACTACTAGCCGCCCCCCCCGCCTACCAACTATGTTCCCTTAAATATCAGGGGTGG
>CAJNIZ010000515.1:191-11428 GCA_905231905.1 Symbiodinium pilosum | reverse complement strand
TAGTAACTTAAGTTAAGTTCCTTGAATCCCTATTGCCCCGGTGTCCATTTCCTTTTCCGTTTTGTTTTCCAGTTTATTCTCCATTATAGGTGGACCAGGTAACTTAAATTAAATTCCCTAAACCCTAAACCCTAAAACCATAATTCTACATTATAGGGGGGCAATGAAGCTTAAATTGAATTCCCTAAACCCTAAACCCTAAACCCTAACACCATATTCCCTAAACCCTTAACCCTAAAACCATACCCAGCCGAGGAGCATTCATGCTTCGGATGGAAGACTCAACTTCCTGCAGCGTTGTCGGGCTCGCCTGACATGTTGCATGAGAAGTCTCTGTGGAAGGTATGGACCATGAGTGCGGTTGAAGCCATGCCCTTCTCCCAGCTACTTACTGTACTGGGTTGCTGTTAAGGAACTGAGTTTAAGTTACTATCTTGGGGATATCCTATGACTCAGTATATGCATATACCCATGATGCTAATTTAGTTTAAGTTCCTGAACGGCAACTCAGATTAACACGGAAGCCTGTATCTGCCCGTCTTAAGAGGACTGCAGTCTTCTTATGACCTTCCCAAGCTTCCATCTTAGTCTTGGAGAGGTACAGTAGTTCTCCTGCCCTGTTACTGGGTTGCTGTTGAGGAACCTTATTTAAGTTACCATAATGGGTATATATGCATGTCTCGTGAGTAATAGGGTTTACCCAATATGGTAACTTAAACTAAGCTCCTTAACAGCAACCCAAACTATGTACATACATATCCTTCTACCCCACCATCAACCCCAGCATGCAGTACTGGCCATGATCAACTCGGGGCTAAGCCGTCTGGCTTTGAAGGAAGCGAGTATGGCTCCAAGCCCTGGCATTAACTCAGAACCACAGCGGGACATGCCTCGAATGACTCTAGCAAGGTGGTTACATGCTCCTGCTCTTCTGGATCTTCTAATTTGATACTGCTTTCGACACTTTTCCCCACCTGGAAGAAAATTTAGTCAGTGGGGAGCTCAAACCAAAATATCAGTGAACTGAGACAGACCAAGTCGCCGCATCCACTTTGTTCAAGAGGATCTTGTCTGCAAACGCCACCTGGAGCCAAAAGCACTTTTGGTAGATATCGGCAGCACTTTAGCATTGCAAGGATCAATGGCAAATACTGTTGACCCCAGTGTTGCTTAGCAAACTAACCAATATGCAAATGAGGGAGATGTCACAACAATGGCCTTGCGTGAGTCGCCTGCATATCAGTGTCCGCGCTCAAAGTCGGGGAGACACAGAGCCCCATTCTTCGCATTTCCCCAGCTAGGGACTCGGGAGATTTACGGGGGGCCTGTCATCTCTGCTTAGTGTAGGCAACTACGCACACACTCTTGACTGAAAGCTCTTCTTCCCAGACTCAGTGACACCGCCGTGGCCTGGATACGACGACGTCTCAAACCACACTGCGCCCAACTGAATACCATAGGGGCCTGAATAGCCACCAACATATAACATATCTTTGCAAGTATCCTATACCTTAATAACACAAGGACCCTAGAGCATTAGTATGGTAAATTGCTTATGCACGTGCATGAAACCCCACAGACTCGGACATGCAGTCTGAGGAATGCCCAATCCTCTCAATGAGCCAAAAAAGTAAAAGTGAAGTATACGAGAAATCTTGGGGCACCTAATTTTGGTAATCTATACGAGACCCCACGCTATTTCCCAGCATACCCCTAGATGCATGTATCCCTACATCTCCCTATATGGGAGAAAGCCAAAAAGAAACTCTGCCGGTTGAAGAGCGAGCTTCAGAAGCCTTCAAAGCTACAAGGTCCCTCGAATCTGTACGAAGACCAAAGTTCCCTAGAGCGATAAACACAGAGAGAGAGAGAGAGAGAGAGGGTGAGAAAGGCAGAGAGGCTTGGAGAGAGCGAGTCAGAGAGAAGAGCTCAAGAAACGCCCAAGAACTAAGTATATTGGGGTAATATTGGGCTAATATAAGGTATGTATTGGGGCTATATACAGGGAGAATGGAAAAGAAAATGGAAACAACAACATTATGATAGGGTATATATTGGGCCTATATAGAGACAATGGATAAGAAAATGGAAGCACCCCATCGCGCACCTGTTGGACAGACTCGTTGACGGCGCCGTCCGAGCGAGTTCGGGCCAGCTGCTGCAAGAAGTGACAGGAGTCCACCTCTGTTACTCTGAGATTCATGGGACCTAGGGTTTAGGGCACCTAGATAATGGAAAAGAACATGGAAACTACTATGTTAAAATAGGGTGTATATATTGCGGTTATATAGGGATAACTAATGGAAACGATAATGGAAACTATTATACTATCATCTGGCCATACTCAAAATTCCCCTAAGCTGGCCTTCTAGGAATTACCGTTGCGCAACCTATCAATTATGTCTCTCCAATTGTAAGTGGCTACTGCGTGTCATGGACTTTCAAGTAGGGTTTCGAGGGGCTCATGGTCGTCCACTCTGTTTGATGGATTTCCTCGCCTTGGCAGATTATCAGTGACAAGCTGTTTTGCCCAGGCTCAGAGGTGGTAGGATGCATTTCATGGTCCCCCAAATTCGACACCCACGATGTACGTGCACTAATGTTTTTAAGGGATCCAATGTACACTGACCACACCCAAAATCAAGAGCCTGCTTCATATGGCTTCCCTTAACTTGAAGTTATCCAGGAAGGCCGAGGAAGACTAACTAAAACCGCTTCCTGGAGGGTTCAGGGGCAGTTGATAAGTAGGCAGAACTAGGGTCAAAATGTGACGATTTAACATATAGGCTGTAAATCTACTGGATTATACTGGCTAGGTCCCCTAAACAGGGTGTTGATGTCCAAATCTGGGGATTCGGCCTTCAGGCCTGGGAAGTCGGACTGTAGCCTTTAGGAGAAGTATTTTGGCTGTCTGCGCTATACATTCCTTGCTGGCTTGCGCTTCTGAACCCTAAACCTTTGAGTTTCCTACCCTCCCTTGGGCCTGGTCATCTGTGCCTGGTCGTCTTGAAGCTCCACCCACACGACACAACTTCAAGCCCAGAACCTTAAGCCTTAATCCCCATCCCAAACTCTGATCCAAACCTAGCGTTAAACCCCGCCCAACACTCCAAAATCACAAACCCCAAGCCCCAACCCCTGGCGGCACCGGTGCCCTTAACCTGGTTCCTGATCCGGGTAAGAACTAACATTGTATACATATATGTCTACATTCCTTGATGGGGCGAGTCCTAGTTTCATAGCAGAACAGTAACAGTAATGATAACAATCTTCATACACACGAAGAGCCTTGGTTGGCCTTTAGAACCCTTTGGAATATTAGTATATAGGGTCCTTATGAAACCAGTTAGGGAAAATATTTAAGTATCCAAGACGCCAACCCAGCAGCTTCTACTCAATACTCAAAAAAATCCCAAGGATCCTACTTGGGGGGGAAATAGTAACTACTTACAACTTATAACTGGCTATTTAGAAGTAGGGTTATAACCCAAGTTATAAATAGTTGCCCCTAAACCCTAAACCCTAAACCCTCCAAGTACATCAGGCATGTCGCCAAGGTCACGACGCAGTCCACTCGGGTACGTTCTCGGAGCTCCTCCAGGCTATTGGCTTTTCGAGGTTTAGGGGGCTTAGGAAGGGTTATGTCGGGGCTATAAGGGGCTAAATAAGGATTATATAGGAGTTACGTAGAGGTCATATAAGGGTTCTAAAGGGGATATATAGGGATCATATAGGGATTATATGGGGATTATAGGTTGCGGGTTTAGGGGTTTTAGGCTTGTCGGATATGGACTCGCTTTGCTTTTCTTCCTGCTGCCAGCCGGATTTAGATCTCTACGGTCTATAGAGGATGAAATTTTATGGGCTCACCGCACCGTTCACATGGCTTCAGGTGGGCTGGGTGTGGGTTAGGCTTCTTTCTCAGCACATTACGGGATTTTCAGAATCTCAAACTGCAAAGGTAGAACATGTTCGCTCACAGGGAACAAAAATCTAGCTTGTCGGAAGCACTCAGGGACCGGGCAAGCACAACTGCCAAGCTTCGCCTCTAAAACTATTAACGCTCGCCTTGGAAACCTGATATCACGAACCACCCGAGCAAAAAAACAAACACTTTGCTGTTGTTCAGGCCATTCCTCGTCTACGTAGAACGTCTTGCACACAGGCCCAGGATCAGCTAAGCCAGTGGTCTCGATGAGGATGCCATCGAGAACCTTTTGTGGCCGGATAGATCACCCGCCTGTCCACCCTGAAGCCCTGAATGTTTGAGTAAAATTTTAGACCACTAAACCCCTAAACCCCCGAACCCTACCCCTCCCCCCCCCAATACCTATTCCATTGGGTGGCAGGTGGAGTTTCAGGTTTAAAAGCCTGAACCTCAAACCCCCGCCGTATGAAACAAGCAAGGAGTTGTTGTATAGGGTTTGATATACATATATATATATATGTGTGTATGTGTAGATAGCTTCTATAGGGGGATTACGGGGGTTATATAACGGTTATATAGGGGATATAGGGAATATACTGGGCTACATAAATTATATTCGGGCCATATAGGGAGATTACCCCCGTGATGGAGACTCTCAAAACTGAATAGACATGGTGTTTACAGGGGGGACGGTCTTCCACATGGCCCAGAACCCTTTGCGTAGCCATACCCCATGACCTCTGGAATATCTCTTCATGACCAAAGTTAGCCATCTGCAGACAGCTGGCCGATCTTAGGGTTTAGGGTTGAGGGGGGGCTCTCATAAAACCTCTACCCTTCAATGTGTCTCTGGTGCTGTAGGCGCCTTCTCCGCCGGAGCATCCGCAGTGCCATTCGCAGCCTGAATGTTGGCCTGAGTCAGCTGCTGAACTTCTGACGTCCGGGTTTGTACTACCTAGACCTCACCAAACCAAATACTGTTGCTTAGAATTCCCTAAGCCCTAAACCCTTAACCGCACATGGAACCCCAAGAAAGGACCTATAAAGAACACTGTCCTTTCATGGGGAGGGTTCCATGTTGGGGAGGGCAGATCATGCCCAAAAAGGTACCAAAAAGCCAACCTAGCGTCTGCCTGGGTATCTGCCTTGAGCAGAATCTGCTTGACAGCCTGCACTGGATCAATTCCACAGGGTGCAGGTAGGGTTTTAAGGTTTAGGCCCGTTTAGCTGAAAATCAAGAGCCTAAGACCCCCAACCCGCAAGTCCCTGAACTTACCCAGACCACTGAAACCCAAACCCTGCAAACGGCCCAATCCTATGACACCAAACTCCTGAACCCTAAACCTTTACCCCAACCTCCACCAAATCACTCCGAACAGTACAGCAAAGGCAGCCATTGTCCAGCAGAACGACCTCAGGGATGAAATTGGAGCATTTCTGGTCTTTGGTATGGGCCGCGCCACTTTTGAAAACTAACAAAAAAACCTTACATAACCTATAATTTTATAATATATATATGTATAAAAATTTGGAGTAGCTTATAATTTCTTAGTGTCTATATTGGGTGTTCCTATCCTGAGAAATAGCAATCTTGCAGCCTTCCCAAGCAATGCTGAAGTGCAGCAAAGGTTTAGGGTTAAGGGTTTGGGGTTTAGGGATTAGTGCTTAGGGTTTGGGGTTCAGGGTTTGGGGTTACAGAAAATCAACTTGTTCTGCCTGAGCCTATGACCGTAGATCCTCAACCCCGCGGGAAAATTCACAAACATAGCCTGCGGCATGCTACCAACATGATCCTTATATAGCCTATATATAATACATATATATACATACACACATATAAGAGAGAGAGAGAAGGAGAGAGAGAGATCTATATATAGAGAGAGAGAGAGCGAGAAAGAGAGAGAGTAGCTGCGGTTTGGGGTTTAGGGTTCCAAACAAACACAGAAATTCTTGGGAACATATGAGACATAGTCTAAACTCCTAGTCCCCCCCTTAAGAAATCCCATAACAGTCCCCTGCATGATCCCCTGTTTAATCCCTCCCTTTGAAGAGTTTAGACTACAGTTCATATGCTGGTTTTGTTGTCCGAGGAAGACCCGTCACTTCATCTACCACTCCAGTGGAGGGCATTGTAATCTGGGCTGCTGTTCAGCAACTTACATGGGGTTTCCTAAAATTACACTTGGGGTGCCTTTTTGGGGTTCCCCAGAAGAAGGACTATAGTATTTTTGTGTCTACATTGGAGTCCCCCTATTTAGGGAAACTGACAAATTCAGTTCCCATGATATGGGTAGATCGTAAATGATGGGGTTTTCTTCTTATAGCAACTTGATTTAAGTTCCTTAGCAGCAAACCAGCAATTAAGTAGCTACTCCTAAGCTTACATACGGCGCAGCAACACTTTGAGAGAGCTTGTCGCATGCACAGCCTTGCATACTGGCTACATACCCAAAGTTACCGAAGAATGAACCCTAAACCCTATGGTTAGCAGCCCGAAAACATCGCATGGAAGAATGGAACGTGACATGGACATGGGAGTATGTAGGGGTTACATGTTAGCCTCCAAACATGAGGGGGGGAATCCTAATACAGACCACACCCACCCCCCAAAAAAATAGAAAATAGACAAATAAAACGGATTCCCATGTTTGGGTAGTACCCAGAGGGTCCAAGTACCCAATAATTAGGTAATTGGGTTTGGGGTAATAGTAATTTTAGTACAGGTTTTGGGTAAGTATGTAATTATTAGGTACTTGGACCCTTAGGCGTAGCAGCTAATTACTTCAACTCTGAACCCCATGAAGCACATTCTACAACCCTGCACCTGCTCCGTCGTGCGGGTTGAGGTAGCACCGCTATTCAGAAGCTGGTTGTCAATGCCAATTTGACCCACCTCGTTCTCGATGACAGCGTATTTGTAACCGTGCCTCGCCTCAACTGTAGTAGTTTCCGTTTTCTTTGCCAGTATCGCAATATAACCCCAATATAATAGTCTCCGTTCTATTTCCATTATCCCTATATAACCCCAATATAGTATAAAAGGCATCCTGCTGGTTTGGGCTCGCGGGTCTGAAGTCTGGGTCTACATGCGCCATAACCAGTATTTCTCATCATAGTTCATGGACATGGGCTACTGATCAAGAATATAGTAGGGACTATATGGAACGACCCAAAGAAACCCCGAAGTCCACCCTTAATGCCTTTGGCAGGCCATATATGGTAGTTTCCCAAAATAGGGGGACCCCAATATGGAGCCAAATATACTATAGTCCTTATTATAGGGACCCCCCAAAAAGGTACCGCTAAGTTTGGGAAACCCCCATATTCCAAGTAGCTCACAGGATGTCCTACATGGCCTACAAACGCACCTATCCTCGCAGCATGAAAGTAGAACCTAACCTCAAGAGATTGGACAATTGAATCTGCAGTCAACATCTCCTTCAGATTTTACTCGGCATGGGTTCATTGTTACGGACGATATTAAGGACTATACTAAACTACAAGAGGGACCCCTGTGTCTAGTGTTAAGGGTTCCTTTCTACGGCTAATCTTGACAGTAGCTCATATGAGGAATCTGCGTGCAGCTTGCTGTGAGTAATTCTAGGGATCCAAGTATGCCAGTAAAACCAATAATGAAGAATCACATGGAAAAGAAAATGGAAAATGACATGGAAACTGTGGTTAGACAGGGTTTTTAAACGGGCCAACGTATACAAACATTACCTAAATTGGGCCCTAAAGTGTGTAAATACGACCTAAATGGGGCCATTTTGATCCGTAAGCCCTAAACCTTAAACTCTAAACACTAAGCCCTACACCCTAAACCGTGTTAGCTATAGGGCTATTTCGATCCCTAGGGCCAGGCTTGGGCCTTCAGCACAAAGTTGAGCAGAGTTGTCTTTCCTGCGCCGAGGAATCCAGTGAGGATTGTCACGGGCACCTGGCTTGGCTTCGAGGGGATTTAGGTTTAGGGTTGAGGGTTTATTGGTTTAGCATTTAAGTTTAGGGTTTAGGACCTACTGCTCAAAGGGGTCCATGTGGCCATGTGATCCAGCTATATATTATAGGATGTAAGGTTTGGGGTTTAGGGTTTAGGCACGGTATATGCCTGGGCCTTAAAGTAGTTATATGGGAACCTTTTTGGGGCACTAAGTATATACCATAAGGCTACATGAAAGCTGCATGAGGAAGTGGATCCGATAGAGATCCCTATGCAGCCCGCTGAAGTTGTAGCTATTCATCCCCCTACTTTTCGTCAAAACCCAACCCAAAGGCTCCATGTAGCTATGTAGTTATTACCGGGGCCCTGAAGTAGTCATATGGGAACCCCTTTGCCCCTCAAGTATATGCTATATAGCTACATGGACCCTGTGGGCAACATGTTGAGAAGGCCAGCTACCTTGACATGGCTTTCACGTCTTCACATGTTACGAGCTGTTCTTTGTCATCGGATCTGCTTAGGTAACTTAATCGTCCTGAGAACAATGCTTGCGGCAGCCTTGCAAGTGAATATTCACATGAAAGGTGGCAGGTTGGGCATAGCTATTTTCTTCCCAGGTTTCCTGGCTAGCCGAAAAACCATCAGTAAAACAATCTTCATGCGAAGCAAGCACTTTTTGCAGATTAGGGCCGTTCGCCAGAAAGTAACTCTTTAGGCAACATCCACTTAATGCCTGGCCATTCCGTCACCCAGCCAAAACCTATAAGGTCACTGGAAGCAGGGATTTCTCTCATTTCGACTCTCAGAAAAACGCCCTTCTCCTCCTTCAACCCCTTGCGATCGGGAGTCAGAGGGCCCAACTCCCTCAAATGAAGGGGAATATGCCTGAAGACATACTACTGCCCACCAGAACCAAGATACATTGTCTGGGGGTTGCTGAAGAAAGGGGCAGAAAGTGATACCAGGCATATGTATCCATTTTTATATAGATAAAATACTCCCTTTAGCCTGCATTCAATACATTGTTACCATTACGACTATTAACATTTATTACTACTACTACTTTACTACAACTATCCTTCCTATTACATAGGGGTCGAGGGTTTGGAGCTTCGACAAGTCGAGGCTGTCGGCTGTAAGGCTGAAAGTCTTGGGTTGGGAGGCTCTTGACAATAGCCCAGGTACTTTGCTAGTACAGTCCCCCTTAAGTAGATAGAATATGGCTTTGGGTATATCATAATAAGATCTCATATGCCCTAAATTCTATCTACTTAAGGGGGACTGTAGGTACTTGGTACCTACATCTTGGCGTAGCTCCTAAGGAAGCTCATTCTCACTCATTGGCAATCTACACTTGAAGCACATACTAGAGGGGTTCCCATCCACAACATTATATAGGGGGTACATACGCTTAGATAGGGACATTGCCACACAAATTGCGAATCGACTGAAAAGGAAAATTTACAATGACATGGAAGCTGAATTTAAATAGAGGTTTATAATAGTTGGCCTGAATTACTACAAATCTCATCTTTTTGAGGTACCCTATACCATGTAAGGAGACTGGAGCCATGATATCCCAATTATCTCGGCGCCTGCATTACGCTCCAAAATGGATCTACAGAGCTCATCATCCCTTACAGCAATCTTATGACCCCTTGAAATGCAGGACCCCGATGACTGGTTTTAACATCCGTCTGACCCCTTGAAGAACCCCAATGACCTATTCAAGGATCCCTGTGACCCCTTAGTGACGTCTGTGACGCCTTCAAACCATTCCACAGAGGGTCCATGTACTCAATGATTTAGTACTTGGGACCTGGGTAATAGTGATTATAGTACAGGTGTTGGATAAGTATATTATGATTAGTAAGTACTGGGACCCTTAGGGTTCTAGAAGCCCTTAAAGGAAAGAGCCTTCGAAAGCTGCTTTGCCTCCCGGTCGGCAGCCTCAGCTGCCTCCAGAGAAGTTGGATATAGGGTTCGTGGTTTAGGAATTCAGGGTGTGGCTTTTAGGGATCGGCTTCGGGATCTGGATTTATGTGCTAGTACTACCAGCACTATGATTACCATTTGTACTGTTGTTAATAGTATTCTCTAACTACTATTAATCTGATGACTACCATTACAATTCTTGAGTTGGGGGGTTTGGGGATTGAGGGTTTAGCTGTGAGGGCTGCCGGATCGAGCTTAGATCTTAAGGTCTAGCTGCTCAGGGGGAGTGTGAATGGAGGAAATCTTGCATCACCTGATATGTAGCTCCAGCACTAGTAATTACAGTATGTTGGGGACCCTAAGTTGTGCAAAATGCAAAGGTTTGGATTTAGGTTTTAGGGTTGGAATTAGAAGAGTGGGATGACAATGATTTCCCAAGGGCTTGGGGGACAATTTTGCATTGAGCAGCTGCGGCGCGAAAGAACCTCGCCGAGGGAAGCAACGGAATTCTAGCCTAAACCCTGACACCTAAAACCTAAACCGCGCGGCTGCAGGTCTGTCTCAACATAAGGGTCTGAAGGGTTGCTTCGGTTGGTTAAATAATGACCAGGGAGTTTTTTCATCCAAGGTTACAAGTCTTAAGGGTACAAACTGCATGCCTGTAAAGTAGAGGCCGGGAACATGAACCGCTAGAAGCTGTATGTGGCCTGCTCGTAACTCGAGGTTTTAGGTTTTAGGGTTGTGGGTCTGAGGACCACAGTTGATGGTCAAATATGATGGTTTCGGGAAACAACAACCATGCAGACTATGGTCTTCCGTAGAAAAAACAAGCAGAGTTGAGTCCTTGGACCACTTCTGTAAAAACTTGTAAAAGGCCACTCGACTACAATGGTTCCTTTTCTGTGCATCTTGGCAGGTACTGTTCACTGAAATTGCATGGAATAGTCTGACTCCTTTGCAGTTCCCGTGCTCGTTTTGTGGCAGTCTAAGACCTTGTAGCTTTTCGAAATCCACCTTTCATTACGGAGTCGCGATTTGTAAAAATTCAACGTGCGGATTTCGGCCAATACAACGTTGAATTAGAACCCAATTGATCTTCTGATCTTTTTGTTGTGAAGCTTTCTGTCCTCCCTAAGGCCAAACACCTAAACGCTACCTGTAACTCCGACTTTCCTGCAGTCTTTGGGGTTAAAGGGTTATATTAGGCGGCTATCACTTCTAGACTGGAGGTAATTGGGGCTACAGGTAGCGCCTGCTGCTCAAAAAACAATAAGCTTTGCGTCTAAGAACCCTGAGACCCTAATTCCTATATCTGAGCACCCATACCTAAGCGGAATACTTGCCGCTAAACTCACGACCCTTCATTCTCCCTAAGGGTCCAAGGATCCAAATAATAGGGTTTTAGGGCTCAAATACTATACTATTAATGGTATT
>CAJNIZ010000514.1:82709-136347 GCA_905231905.1 Symbiodinium pilosum | reverse complement strand
GATTTTCTAGCATGTACAAACCCAATTTGTAAGTGAAAGTCTAACATGGATTTTCATGCATGAGCATGTGGAATTATGTGTTACCTCGCAGCGCCTCTCAAGGACTTTGAAAATAGGTGTGAGTTTTTCATGAAGTCAAGAAGCTCAGTTACGAGTGTGGTAGGACCTTTGGCGTTCTTCAGTATAACGAAGAGAGCCCATTGAAAGTTCTTTGCCAACGTGTGTGTTCTGAACTCGGCGGATTGTCATTGAGAGCTGCCCCCAGAAATCACCCGCAGTCTCATGGATCCGTAGGACAGTCGAAACGCACATTGTCTGGACAAGTGCGTGCTATCCTGTACCAAGTTGAGCATAACACCGGATTGAAGATTTATTCCAACCATGCTCTGTACCCTTGGGCAGTGAAGCATGCTAATTGGCTCCTCAACAGGTACTTGGTTCATTCAGATGGCCACACTTCTTATTACCGTAGATGGCGCAAGAACTATGATGGTGGATTGTGTCATTTTGCTGAAAAGATCTCTGCAAAAGTCATTGGTGAGAAATCTGGCAGAAAGTCTGATATTCCCTGGAAGCAAGGCATTTGGCTTGGTCGTGATACTGAAGCTGATGAGATCATTGTAGCCATCGACGCTGGTGTTGTAAAACTGCGTACTGTGCGCCGTAACGCGCCATCTCAACAGTGGCTATCAGACCCCATTAAAGATCTTCAGGCATTCCCATGGAGGCCAAAGATTGCTGAAGAGCAAACAACAGAATTTGTTATTACCAAGGCATTGACAATAACAGGCACTGCTAGACCTCCGCCAGGAAAGCCCCAAAGATTCCTGTAGAATCAGCGTTGCCCGACTCAACATTGACATTAGAAGACCTTGCCCGCGAAGGAGCTGAAGTCTTTATTGCTGAGGAGCCCCATTCTTCAGGCGTTGTTCGTCCGTCAGAAGGTTCTGACGAAAGACCGGCAAAGTCACGAAGGATTGATCCAGCTATTCCTGCCAAGGCTTCTCCAGCCAAGGCGCAGAGGATTTCTGCGGTCATTCATTGGATTGGTGCCCAAGTTGGAGTCAGCAAGTGTACCATTAAAGATGGTACCGATGTCCCTGTTGAAGTAAATTACGATGCTGAGGAACACAAGCAGGAATGGAAGGTGACAGAGCCTATCATTTGGGATCTCTCAAAAGAATCTCGTGAGGAAGCTCAGCGGATTGGCATGGACAAAGAAATGAAATCCCTGAAAGAATTTCATGTCTACACGGAAGTACCCATTGACAAAGTCACTAAAGAGCAGTATGCTTCTGCCATTGACCTACGTTGGGTCAAGCGTTGGAAGACAGAATCCGAATTACGCATGAGATTGGTAGCTAGAGGCTGTTTCCAAGATGATGAGGAATTGGACACAGACACAGTGTTTGCAAGCACTCCGTCTCTTGTCACATTGAGACTTATGCTGGCGTTGGCAGTTGCGCGCGGATGATTTATATCATTGGCAGACATTTCCACAGCATTTCTGCGCGCGGCATTGCTTGAAGATGTGTTTCTGTTTCCTCCCAAAGAGTATTATCTTTGGAAGCTTAATCGTGCTATGTACAGAGTGAAACAGAGTCCCCAATTCTGGCAGTCTCATTCTGCTTCTGTGATGAAGACATTGGGATTCCGTAGGTGCAAGTCAGACAGCAACCTCTATTGCCATCCTTCTAAGGAATTGTACATCCTCGCGTATGTTGATGATCTGTTGCTTATTGGTGATGCTCAGAAGACCAAGGATTTTGTTGACCCTTTGAGTAAAGAACTTTTGGTGAAGATCACGGGAAAACTAGAGCCAGGCACTGAGCATTCGTTCGTTGGAAGAAAATTGCGTCGCAACCTTGTCTTCACGTTTGCCTGTGACCTGTCCACAGGTGATGGCAGACAGGCAGCCACGCTTGGATTCGGCAGATTTTCAACGCCCTACACACCAGCCGTGCGTGCAGTTGGGATGTTGGATGCTTTTCTTTGCCTCCGCTGCCGTGCTACTGCTGCCAGCGGCTCATGTTACTGCTGCGTGGAATACAAGCCTCTCGAGCTGCGCCCGCAAGGATGCCGGACTTTCTTGTGCTTCACTGACAGCCCGTTTGAGCCCGGTGCAGAATATGTCGCCTCGATAAAGGAGGTCTAGTCTGATAGCGAGGGGTGGCTCAATTCTAAGCATTGCCCGACACTAAGGTAACGTGTGTGCGCGTGCCATTTGATGCCTAGGATTGCAAAAACAATAATGCGTAATGCAGCGTGTGGAGCGAGGTTAGACTGGAGTGCATGTGACCTGCGTGCTGGTGGTGCGCGTAACACGTAGACGCCGCCGTGCAAAAATTTCACTGGGAAGCAAGTACACTGTTACATGAATAAAGCACGGCAATGACTGTGCCTTGCTTTATCTCCGCCACGTGACCTGATGGCGCGTGGATGATGAGCAGTTTGATTCTGGGTGTTCGTGCAGCGTTGTGCTGTCTCTCGTGTGCAGGATGACAGCGTGTCATTGTCGTGAGCCGCTCACTTCATGTGTGTGGCGTCGCGTGCAGTCCGGGGACGTGTGGCGTAGTGTGTCCTACATTTGTTGGTGCCTCAGGCTATGCAAGAAGGCTTGAGCCATCTTCTGTCACTGCTGTGTTTCACAGTGGACGCACACAGGCAACTCGCGTGATTTGAGGTTATGTGTTCCAATGGATGCAGTGCAGCCTCTGTCTCTCTTCTCCTACAAACCGTGGCCCAATGTCCGTCCTAACTTCGCGAATGGGCCATGTTGTCTGCGTCCCTGTGTCGCTGTATGCCATAGCAGCAGTTCTGCGGCATTCCTGCGTGGTTGTTACGGGTTTTTCTGTTATTATCTGCCCATCATGCCCAATGTAATTTTTTGCAACTGTTGCATTCACAGACTCATCGGCTGCGTAACTTCGTGAAGCCTGCGCCTTCATGCCAGCCTGGTACAAGCACGTCCAGGAAGAGTACGCTCACCAACTCCGTGGCTGAGTGATGTGACAAGACCTCTCAGGCCAAGGCTCCACAGGTTATCACTTGTGCCCACATGCCTGCAAGTCGTGTAAGGAGCTGAAACCATCCTTGATGGGTATGTGCTAAAGATAATAGGGGTTGTAAGCCTGGCAGACCATTTGTAAAGGTTGTGCGATTGGTGTGCCTTGCATTAGTAAGACCCAGGTTCTACGCCTTGTGTGCGCTAGATTCGTGTCAGACCCATATTCCTATGCTTGTTGGTGTCGGGCCCCCACGGCAAAGCTGGCGTCCAACTCAGTTGCGGCCACAATGCGTGCAAGGTGCGCTGCTGCGTAGACCTGGCAAGGGTCACAATGCACTTTTCGTGCCAAGTGGAGGCCATGGCTTGAACCAGGCAACCCAACCTCACGAGGCCTCCAAGCCCTTCTGCTGCTGAGTTGCGCTGCTGTGGTAAGAAAGCTAGCGCGCGACACGATTTTCCCAGGGCCTGACCATGTTACCCAAACCTCACACCTCCGAGCCCTGACAGTATATATTCTCCTGCTGCTGAGTTTCCCTGTTATGGCGACAAAGCTACCGCCAACAAAATCCCCTTCGAGCCAGCTTCAAATGCCATGAAACGGAACGGTGCAAAGCTACGAAGCAAAACCCACAAAAGGGTCGTCGATTCCGAAAGGAAGTCTGAAGACGCTCCATGCGCCAGTGCCGCCGCCCGCCCAAAACCACGAGAGGGTGCTGCCGCCTGCCCAAAACAGCGAGAAGCTCGTCGCTTTAGGTCCCTCCGTGCGCCAGCGCCGCCGTGCGCCCAAATCCATGAGGGGTTGTCGGCAGATGCCGATAAGAATTCCGAGGACGCTCCACACGCCACGCGGCCACCCGGCAAAATTCTCGGGGTCGTCGATTCTGAAAAGTATTCTAAGGGCGCTCCACGCGCCAGTGCCGCCGCCCGCCAAAAAACGCGAGACGGTTGTCGATTCCGAAAAAAATTCAGAGGATGCTCCACGCCGCAATCTGCTCAAAACCATAAAAAAGGTCGTCAATTCCAAAAGTTATTCTGAAGACGCTCCACACGCCAGCGCCGGCGCCCGCCCAAAACAGCGGGTCGTCGACTCCGAGCAGAATTCTCAAGATGCTCCACGCGCCAGCGCTGGCACCCACCCAAAACAACGAGAGGGTCGTCGATTCCGACAAGAATCCTGAGGACGCTCCACGCGCCTGCGCCGCCGCCCGCCCAAAACCATGAGAGGATCGTTGATTCCGAGAAGTATTCTGGGGACGCTCCACACGCCAGAGCGAGAAGGTCGTCAATTCCGAACATTAATTCTCACGACGCTCCATGTGCCAGCGCCGTCACCCACCCAAATCCACGAGAAGGTCGTCGATTCCGAAAGAGAGCGTTTCGACACGCACGGAACCCGCCCAGGCTTCGCAATCCACGTTGAAAGTTCGCACGGCCTACAGCGAACGAGAGCGTTTCGACGCGCACGAAGCCCACAGAGGGTTCGCCGACGACGTTGAAAATTCGCACGGCGCCACTGCGAGAGCGTCTCGACACACACGAAACCTGCAGAGGGTTGGTGCGCGAGCTTTAGAAGTCGCACGGCGCAACACAGAGCGCTTTGACACGGGCGAAACACGCAGAGGGCTCGTCGACGACGTTGAAAATTCGCACGGCTCTAGAGCGAAAACGATTCGACACGCACGAATCCTGCAGAGGGTTAGCAAACGACGTTGAGATTTCGCATGGCGCCACAGCGAGCGTTCGGACACGCACGAAACCCGGAGAGGGTTCGCCCCGACGATACCCGCCAAACCTACCCCTGCTTTGGAAGTAAGAGAAAATGGAAGAGATGCCCTGCCGCATGTCGGCGAATGCTGTAAATGCTGTGGTGAGGTGTAGGAGAGCGATGTATGTGCTGTGGTGTGGCAGTAGTGAGCGGTGTAGGTAGACTCTGGCGTGGTGTATGTCAGCGATGTAGATGTTGTGGTGTATGTGAGTTGTGTAAATCCCGTGTAGACTGCGGCGTGGTGTATGTGACCGGTGTAAGTGCTTTGGTGTGTGCAAGGCAAGCGTGTTTTGGCGAGGAACCTTTCGCGGTGCGTTCGGGAAAAATCTATTTAACAGATTTAAATCAGTCAATAATAGCTCAGAAGATCTTTCTATCGTTCGGGTCTAGAATTACGTTTCCCAAATCTGGGGGTTTTTGGGTTTTGGTGTTTTCTGGAATTACATTGTTTTCAATCTGGGTGGTTTTCATGTTTTTTCTTTTTAAATACTTTTGGACAGACAAAACGGTTGTTTAAATCTATACGGTTTTGTTAATGTTGAACTTGAATTAAGCGTTGTAAGGACCCCGACTGCAGTGCTGGCAGAATCGAGTAGAAGCATCTGAGAGGCCACGTGGGACTCTTCAATGGCATGGCAGGTCCAACAACCTGGGCCTTCGCGTCAACCAGCCCGCGTTGGCGCCACGCCTCCATCCTGTGGAACGGCCGTGAGTCGTGCGCGGCATTTATGCAAGGGAAAGGCCGTTTTATGCATTTGGACGGCGTGCCCACATTCCCTGTTGTTTTTCTTCTGACGCTAAATTGGAACAGCATAGAAGTCAGCGCCTGCATGTGAGAAAAGCATGCTTGTGGAGAGGAATTTTGCTGCGTGGCAGGTTCCCGGTTCCGGTCTCTGTCCTTGTGAATGTTTTTTGACCAATGTCACAAAAGATGTTGAGGCTTGGTGCACCCTTGCAGCATTGACCAGCTTATCTCTTGCAAGGATGAAGTTCAGTAGTTGGTGGCCCTGTGTGTGGCTTCAAACATGGTTACCGGATGCACCACACATACTGCAAAGTGGGATCTAAATCACTGCCTCGTTAAGGGCGGATGTGCTTTGAGTGCAGTGCGGTGTATGTGCAAGCCAAGGTCGTGTTATGATCGACCTTTTCATGTCTTGCAATATTTTTGTGTGCTCAAAATGGCCATGCCGTGTCGATAGCGTGAGCGCTGGGTGCCAAACAAAACGCCCAAAAGGACCAACCACTTTACCCACTTTACCATTGTTTTTTTCTTGCTCTCTTGACGGGATGGACGATTCAGGTTGCTTGTGGGAAATGTCCCGTGTTTGTTTTTTTGTAGTCGAGGCCCCTCGGCTGCGGTAGGGACCGCGGGTCCCCCAGGTTTCAATGGAAATTTTATCCGGTTGCCGGAAGCGCCTGCTGCAATTTTTTTTGGCTGCTTGGTTAAAATGCTGTCATGGGGCCAAGACATATTGAAGGCAACATCTTTATCAGTCAAGCTGCGTGATAGGAGGTGCCAGACCATGGCTTGAATGGGGTGCTGCAAGGCTATTTCGATCAGCTTGCAGATTCCAGGAACATGCTTGTGGTTGGTACAAGGGCTGAAATTGTGTGGGCCCATTGAAGGCCCCTTGATAAATCCAAGCTACGCCCACATTTGCCTCTGCGATTGAGGTGTGCAATTGACAATGCTAGCTTTTAGAAGGCGCACTTGTGATGTCGGGGTGGGGCAGTGTTGCGTCTGCACAATGTGTGGACAATGGATTGCCATTTGTGCCAACATGACTGGTCTTACTCGAGTGGAAACAAGCCTGATGTAAAGCCTGGGGGAGGGTGTCATTTTGTTTGATAAGTGATGTTGCGAATGAAATGCCGCCGTGTTTCTGGTACGTATGTTGCCCAGAACAGGACCCACTGGGTTTAACACTTCCCCGTTGCTTTCAATAGCTTGAAAATTGCTCCATCATTGTGCATGTTTGTCGGAAGGCAGGCCGCAGCACCTTTGACCTGAAGCGATGATGCTCGGTTGGACATTCGCTGTGGGTTTGAGTTTGCGCCTCAGCGCAGCAGATGAGCATTACCCCCGGTATGGTTGCAGCAAGGGATACGAACATTTCCCCTTTTGCAACAGCAAGCTCACAGTCGAAGAGCGCGTGGAGGACTTGATTCAACGCTTGGAGCTCAATGAGAAGCCTCTGCTGATGGTGGCCCGTTTGGCACCCTTGGGCAATGTTTCCCGACTGGGAATCCCACAATACGATTGGGGCGTGAATTGCATTCACGGTGTGCAGTCGCGCTGCGGAGACGGCTCACGTTGCCCTACTTCCTTTGCCGCTCCAAACCTGCTCGGTGCTGCTTTCAACGAGTCGGCTTGGTGGGCGATGGGCCACGTCATTGGGGTGGAGCTGCGCAGCTTGTGGAAGCAGGGCAAGGGTGAGAACCATCCTCCAACACAGCTGCCACCACTGGGTTTGGACTGTTGGAGCCCCAACGTGAACATTGTGCGTGACCCACGTTGGGGCCGCAACATGGAGACGCCGTCAGAGGATTGCATTGCTGTTGGGTGATTTTTAAACGTAGACACAAACCTCCATGCTGGAGCGGTTTTCTGAGCCTTCCCCTTGCGGTTTGTACTTGTTCAATTGAATTATGCATATGTCATCTTTCCGCCCCAAACCAACTGAGTAACAGCAGGATCCGTTTCTCGTGGGCCGCTTTGGAGTGCAGGTTTCCAAGGGCGTTCAACAGGGCAAAGACCCGAGCAGGCTGCAGGCAATTGTGACGCTGAAGCATCTGTATCGCAGTGATGCAGACATTTCGACATTTTGCAAGATTGTCTCCATTGTATGGGGAAACTCTATGCTTGTTCTTTCATCCTCTCTTTATTGCTAGGGCCCCCAAGTGTCCATTTTGCTTCGTCCCCCTTAATTCGAGGAAGCTCCAAAACACTTTGAACCTTGCGGTGTTCCTGGCAGTGGGTCTTGAAGCGGTCAATAAGCTTGTTCTACAAGACTCTTTATGGATTTCTGCAGAGTAGGATGTGAACGGGGCGTTTCAGTGCTGGCTAGGCACTTTGCCGCCAATGAGCTGGAGGGCACCTGGCCCGGTCCTGGCGGGCCGGCGCAGTACCCGGGTACAGGGATGTGTCCTGGCCAGAAATGCACAAGACACACCATTGACGTGAATATTTCCGCATATGATTTGGCCTCCTCGTACCTGGCCCCCTTCCGAAGCTCGGTGGTTGATGGCGGCGCCCTTGGTATAATGTGCTCGTACAATGCCATTAACGGCTATCCCAGCTGCGCCAACAAGTGGCTACTAGGGAAGCTCCGCAAGGATATGGGGCTTCAAATTTCAAATGTGCACTCGTTTTGGATATGGCTGGAGTTTGTTCTCAGTTTTGCGATTGAACATGAAGTCCCATTCGACCTTTCCCATGATTCGCGGACCCTAAGAGCCAGAACTCCTAACTGTTGAGCAGGACTGGGGCTTTCAGGGCTATGTTTCTGGCGACTCGGGAGCGGTGGACGACATCTACCGGTCCCATTGGTTTGCTCCTTCCCTGGAGCAGGCTGTTGTCAAGGCTGAAAGGGCTTCTTTCCGACTCATGCCCTGCTGTTGCGTATTTTAGGTGGGTGTGCGAAAATCCAAGTTATTGTCTTTTTGCTGCCAATGCAAGAGGAGCCGCATAGAACCTTGCAAAGCCTTCCGACTGGTAACAGGAGGAGAAGAGTCCCATAGAATAAAACCAAATGCTGTCATGGGATCCCACCCTAGAGCCTAAACCCTTAACCGTAAACCCTAAAAATCACCTAGACACTTTCCATGTGACTAGAAACGCCCACTCGTTCGAGGCCGTGGAAGCCGGCACCGATGTGCAGTCTGCTGGATGGACCCACGGGCAGCCTTGGGCAACAGCCAATGCGGATCCTTGGATTGTGGTACCACTGAAAATTAGGTGCAGTTCAGGATTTAAGGTTCAGGGTTTACGGTTCAGGATTTAGGGTTGAGAGTTTAGGGTTGAGGGCTTAAGCGTCTGGAGTGCGCAGGTGAGGAGGTGAGGAGCGGGCTTCTGGGTTTAGGGCGTAGGAGAGGTGGGCTTGGACTAGTTCTTGCAGTTCGACTACGTCTTTCATAGAAATTAAGCAACATATCGTATGTCGCCCAACATCACGACCCAGGAGTACCTGAAGTGCATTCCAGATCTGGTCCGCGCAGGCGGGTGCAAGATAGTTGAAAACTTTAGATTCAGGATACGGTGTTTGTGGCAGTTTTGGTACTGGTAATGAGGAGGGATGACCTGGAGTCAACATCACTCGCCTGAAGACGGAGGGGTGCTTCGTGTTGCCTTGGGCCCCTCCGCCTGGGAAGCAAAAATTGAGTGAAAGGATTGGAACATTTCAGAAAGCACATGCTGGTCACAAGTTTGTTTTCTGCCACATGCATGTGAAGGCATGTCAGAATCTCTGCTTGCAGGCCAGCTGTCAGAGCAGGCAGTAGATGAGGCACTCCGGCACACGCTCTCCTTGCGCTTCCGTCTTGGGCTTTTTGATGACCCGGACCAACCATACGAGCACTTCTCTCCAGAAGTTGTTCGTTCAAGTAGCCATGTCGCTGCTGCCATTGACTCCACTGAGCAGGGTCTGGTGTTGCTGAAGAATGAGAATGGCACCTTGCCACTGAGTGGTCGTATCACAGTCATCGGCCCGCACGCCACAACACGCCGCGAGCTCTTGGGCAATTACCTCGGCCAGATTTGTCCTGGAAATCAGAAGGAGGAAAGCTTTGGCTGTGTGGAGAACATTTACGAGGCACTTAGCAATTTGTCTACGGATGTGACCACAGCGCCTGGCTTGCCTGGCATTGATGCTGACTTGGATCCCAAGCTTCTTGCGGAAGCTGTGGCTGCTGCCACAGCTGCACAGCATGTGGTGCTCGCCTTGGGCATAAATGCCGGCAGCATCGAGAGGGAAGGGAGTGATCGTCACAACATCACGCTCCCTGAGGGGCAGCTTAGATTGCTCGATGCTATTGCTAGGGTTGGCCGACCCGTAACCGTTGTCCTGATAAATGGTGGCATTGTGGCCATTAGTCCAGTAAAAGCGAAGGCCAACGCAGTAGTGGAGGCCTGGTACCCGGGTTTCTTCGGTGCCAGAGCCATTGCCGGAGCACTTTTGGGGAAGAGCAACCGCTGGGGTAAGCTGCCTGTGACCATATATGATGAGACCTTTACCGATGACTTCGATATGCTCAGCTTTGATATGACCAAGGCCCCAGGGCGGACATATCGCTACTTCACTGGCAAACCTCTCTGGCCGTTTGGCTTTGGTCTTTCGTACACAACCTTCGCCCTGAGCCTGCAGGGTCCAAGGTCGGTGACTATTTTGCAGAAGGGTGGTACAACCAAAATCCCGGTGCAAGTTCGGAACACCGGTCCCATGGATGGGGATGAGGTTGTGATGGCTTATTTTAGACCTGCGCAGGGTACGCTTCCTGCGGGCTCCCGGGCAGCCAAGCTCCGCCAGCAGCTCTTCGGTTTTGAGAGGGTGGCGGTTGCACACGGGCAGGATGCAATGCTCAGCTTTGAGGTGACGGCAGCGAGTTTGCAGGTTTTCACCGATGCTGGCGATGCTGTGAGCTATGCTGGCAAGTACACAGTGTTGCTCAGCACTGGCAACGTGGATGTGGCAGTTGATGTCACTGTTGTCGGAAAGGGCAAGCAGCCAGTGCTCCTAGAGCCATGGGAGCCCCATCAGGCAATCGAGAGCTTGGTGGTATAACTGTTTAAGATTTAGCTCGCTTCATGGTCCGTCATGTTTGGTGCGGACTGTGGAAGGTTCCAGCAGAAAAAATATGTCCGCACGTGCTTGCCGAACCTCGCTTGGGCCCAAGCCAAGTACTCCTACTTTTGTTGTTGGTTTGTAATCTCACTGAAAAAGGGCGTCTGGTCTTACTTCCTAGTGCGTCATTCGCGTGCAGCTTTGTAAAAGCCTTGCTCGAGCCCTCCATGGCCCGGAGATGTGCAAACATTGTTCACGTTCTTTCTGAGATATTCCTTGGGCAGCTTGTGCAATTCATCTGCGAACATTTTGTCATGCCGTCATATCTTGAATCTCAAGCATGTTAGTATTAGCATCTCTGCTCAACATGGACAAAAGCCCAACAATTCATAGCATGTCGTGTTGGCAATCTTGACAATCTAGAGTCTGACAAATTAAAAGCAACTCAGATGGAGTAGTAGACATGGCTCTGAATTGCCTTGAGCTTGTGCGAGCGACCTACTCGGCTTGTAAGCTGCTGATGTTGCTCCACGCAGCAATAGTCATTGTAGACAGCCTCTGCGCCCAAGGCCGGGACAGCTCAAAATAGTAATCTGCAAGTCTGGAAAAAGTCAGATGTACGGAGAATAGAGGCATATTGCCTTGGACTTCCCCAAACTGTGGGAAGCAATCCGAGAAGTTTCGACCATTATGCCAATGTGAATCAGGCGAGCAGCTTCTGCATGAAACTCGCTGGAGACATAGGCCATGCCCATTGCTTGGAGTTAAAGCAGTTCTGGGTTTCGGGAGCAGGGTGTTGGGAGTGGGGTTGGAGATGCTGTTTTAGCGCTAAGGGGTTAGGGCTTAGGGTGGACTTCAGAGGTAAAGAAGGCCTTGCAGTTCAGTTGAGAGGATGATCAACAAGAGACGTATTAGTCTTCAAGTTTGTGAATCTTGCTCCCTGTTGAGACGTATCATGACAAAGGGATGATGTGTGCGGAGATTCAAACCAGCGTGGGCAGGCGATCCGTTTCGACGGCGAAATAGCCTGCAGAAGGGAAATGCGAAGCTCAAAACTTCTTTCAAGGTTGGGTGGTATGCCTGCATGGCTATTTCCTCGTACTGTGGTGAGTTTGGCAAAACAGCAGCGGATGTTTGGATGTCATGTGTGGTTGCCCAGGAGAAGACTCGTGATTCCCCCGATTCCTTGGATGATGAAGGAACCCTGGCTGTTGTGAGACGTAGCTCTTCATCCTGCATGCAAAGATGTCAACTTTGCACATTTCCTTGACTGTAGATGGAACTCCTCCTGGCTCGAGCGCAACACAAAAGACCAAGAGGCCTTTGATGTTCACGACAAGTTTGCCAGGTCTTGCCAGCAGCTCGAGTACTAAAAATGTCCATGAACTTCCCAGTATTTCATTTGTATACCGGGACCCCAAAGTAGTAGCTCGGTTGCCCTGCCACACTTCACCTGGAAGGCCCAAAGCTGTGGACAAGGCTAAAGCCCTGACTGCCCGCAACGAGCCGAAGGATGTGCGCAAAAGCCGGTGAGCTGACTTGCACTCATTGTTTTCCTGACATGTTTTTGCAGTGTGAAAAGGGCGGGGAATGGAGAGAGTGGGGGTTTTGCATGTTATGTGCTGCGACGTGTTTTCACCTGCAGCTAAGGTTGCCCGCAAAGCTCCAGGTCCCCAACTTGGACTTCGACCGTTTCCTCAGGATCAAGGTCCAACGACACGCCCCCCATGATGTCGTGTTTTAAACATTTACTGTGTGCCGGTGGGAAGTTGCGCTGTTAAGTCAGCCATCCTGTGCATGCTTCCATTCGTTCAGGAGCGTGAGCACCAGGGTGCTGCGGTGTACGACGTCAGGCCAGGAAGAGCCACACGTGCAGCGTGTTCGATTGGAGGGTTTGAGATTTTTGCTGGACACCCCATGCGGGTCAGAGTTCATTGTCAGTCCTGGGAGGACTGCCAGAAGTGGGGTGCTGCGGTCGGTGCGCCTTGGTGATTCGCCCATGCCCCATCTTGGCTTTATTATTTGTTACAGAGGTGTGCTTTTTCCAAGTCTAGATTCTAGACCCAATTCTGCAGACATGTGTCTGCTGCTATGTAGCAAGCGAGGACACAGGACTTTGCTTCCACAGTGGGTGCTTGAAGCTGAGCAGAAGAATCGGAAAAAGAAGAGACGTCTTTTTGTTGCGCTGGTTTTTCCTTCCGGTACAATCCTCTAATCGGTTTTGCTTGCAGAACATTCATGTTGGGATTGAAGTCCCATTGTTCAAGCAACCGTTGTCAATCCTGGAGGCACCTGAAGCCCATAAGATTCAGAGAGCATCGCTTCATGTGCTTCATCTCAGGCATATTGCAAGCGAGGAGATGAGCTTCGAGGATCTGGTGCCTTCAGTGTTGTTCTGTCGTGATTGCCATGGGAACGGGTAAGACTCGCAAGGGGCACTGCGTGCATTTTTGCGCAGACTTCATGCAGGCTCAGAGCTAGCAGGAGCATCCTGACAAATGCCGAGTGGCGACTGCACTCGTGATGTGCAGATCTTTGTAGACTCTGCATTGTATAGGTGGAGCTGGGAAGAGGGTAGTCTGAAGATGCAAGCTTGGCAGAAATCCGGTCCCATCTTGCTCTGGGCTTGCAATGCTGTGGCGGCAGAGCGGTGAAGCGATGCGTTGCAGCTGCTGGTCTGGGTCAGCACCTTAACCAGATGACCAGATGATTTTAATTTTGGCTTGTCGTGTTTTCTGCAGGGGCCTGGCTCAATTCGCTGGACATGGCACGTCTCTCAGCAGACTGCATGATGGAGATACACAAGGGGGCCCTGGATGCTGACTGCTGAAGTTGTTGTGTTGTGGATTTTGTTGGATGCTGCAGGGAACCTGGGTAGCTCAATTCAACTGTAAGATCTGCAGGTGGCAGGATTGCGCTCCTTTGAGCTGCTGCTTGCAGCTTGCCACAAGGACAGATACCTCTAGTATCCTCTAGTCATTGATAAATGTTCCTAGCATTACTCAAGTCGTTTTGGTTGGCATGGTGTTAATGCTTGTTTTCCTTGTGCTGGCCCTTGGTATCAGAGCTTGCGCAGGTTCGACGTTGGGAAGAAGTCCTCGCTCTTTTTCGACACATGCGGGGTTTTCGCATGCCCGAGCCACGTCCGCACGTTGAGCAAGAACGAAGCTAGTAGTCACATAATTTATGTTGAGCCCTATATGTACCCTATAATATAGTAGTTTCCATTTTCTTTTCCATTATCCCATTATAGCCCCTATATATACCCTATACAATGATACTTCTACCTGCTATGACATGCTTCAACTCACAGGAGCCACAGTAACGTCTCCGCACCAAGTACCTTGAAGACACAGATGTTTGCCAGTTCAAATGCTGGCTTAGCTTGCCAATGTTCTGGCAAAGATTGAACCAGGTTGGCGTGAACACTCTGAATTCGACTGTCAGTGCATGTGAGACTGGCGCCCAGTGGCAAGTTGCCATTCAGCTTCTTTCCGAGGGTGTCTTCCCAGCATTTGGCTTGGGTGAGTTCTTTTGCACCAGCATGCAGGTTACGTCTGGTTGTTTGACTAAGGCAATGTGGTAGACGCAATCACCCGGAACGCTGCGCTGGCCGCTCTCAGCGCAGGCAAAAGTCTGCCACCCGAGTAGGGAGTAGGATGTATCTCTCAAAGCAATTGCTTACGCCACCTGCGCCTGCACCCTGCTGGAAGGATATCAGTGGCAGAGAACTTTGGACCTCTTCATGGCCTCTTCTGACTTTTTGCTACCCCCTGCCACTGCTTTGGGTACTGTAGCCGTGGCGGCAGAGCGGGCGACGAGCTGGGGCCTCGTCATGAGCAAACTTGCAAAAGAATCTGTCTGCAAGCGCTAGCACAGGCATCTCTTGAACTTCGGCTGTTTGATGCTATTGGCATTCTCAAGTCCTTTCTGTGTTTGTCCCATGGCGACATCTAGAGGATTACGGGGCTCCCGGCCATCAAGGCTGCGGACTTGTTCGCAGCTGGCGATTGCAAGCGCCATTGTGGCCTTGGGGTGCAACTTTGGCACAGCCTTGCGTGCCTTCACCGGAGTCGCAACTCCTTCGGTGCAGAACACGCGCCCTGTGACAAGAGTGGCGCAGGCATCCGTGGACACCGCCACATTGGACGTCATCGACGTCAACTATCAGGCCTTGTCCAACACCCCCGTCCGAAGGGCCTCCGACGGTGCAGAAGTAGTGCTGCCAAGCTTGTGGTCGGATGGCGACCGCGTGGTGGTGGCCTTCTTGCGTCACTTCGGCTGAATGGCCTGCTGGGAGCTGGGTATCCAACTGAAACGGGACTGGCTCCCCGAAGCTGAGAAATCCAACATCAAGCTGTTCGTGGTCGGCATTGGCACTTCTGAAAGTGCCAAGGAGTTTGCAGAGCAGGTGGGCTTTCCAGCAGAGATGGTCTTCGGTGATGACGAAGCGGCCACCTACCAAGCCGTCCAGTTCGTGAACTCCGACTTCAGTGAAGATGGCCGTAAACGCGGCATGCGGATGATGACGGAGAAGACCGCAGAGGCAGTGAAGGGCCGGGCCAACGGACGCCCCGTCAGCTTCTTCGGCCTCTTCGACGTCCCCGGGCTCTACACCAACGATGATCTTGAAGCAGCAAAAGAAATTTACAAGCCTTTAATGCCCAAGGGAGATAACTCGCTTGACAAGACGCTGGTGCAAGGTGGCGTTCTTGTTTTTAATGGGAAGCAGCAGGTCTACAAGCACCGGGACACCAGTGTAGCAGTGCATGCTGACCTCGCGAAAGTGATGGCAGCAGCAGTGGCCTAGGCGGTGTAACCGTTTTCTAGACCTCAATTTTCAGCAAGTCTGCTCCATCTTGTGTACAGAGAATAGCAGAAATTGCAAAGAAGCAGCCTTGAGGGTGTCCTTGAAAAATCTTTGTAAACCGATCCAGATACAGCAGATATCAGCAGATGTTGGACCATGATTCTTTTCACATCCGCAGGCTCAGTTCTTTATCTGTCGGTGCGCAGCCGCAAAGCTTGATTCCTGGACCCATTTGCTCTTCACTTTGGGCTTACGAGTTGCTGCAGATACCAGTGTGCCCCATTCTAGCTTTGCACACTGCCCAGCTGAGCATCTTCACTCACCAGATTTGTTGCAGTGATGGCTGGTGTCGTGACCTGTCCTTCTTTGAATTCTCAGCAGAGGGATGGTGATTCACCTGGCACATGCTGTGCAGCTTCGGAGAGCACCGATGCCAGACTGACAGACTCAAAGAGATGGCCCGGCGTCAGATAGATGTCTAACAAAAAGCACAGCCGCTGTCCTGGGATGCGTGTGATGTTTGCGTCTTTCGCGTATTGTGGCTCCATGCTGTGCTAACGCAAGCCAGCAACGAAAAGCGCGTCCTCCAAGGATGGACCATCGCTCTTGAGATTTTTCGTACCTTGCCAGTGAGGATTCAGGAGCATATCTGGAAGTCTGAGCAATGGAACATAGCGTCATCTGTTTGCACAGCTTGAACTTGAAAGCAAAAGTAAGGACATTCCTTGGCAGTGATGGACTCCGTCCCTCAAGTCGTATGCAGTGCTGCAGTAGGATCTGCCGGGAGGGCGGCCAGATGGGAGCCACCAAACTGCAATCAACACTAAAAATGTCGCTTTTGCCAGTTTTTTTGGAATTATGGGTTTGCAAGTCATGGTAGCTGAATGAACAGCAAGAATCAGCACAAGTTCAAGTGGAATAGGTGGGTTCAACTCATCTGATACTAGGTAAGGACTGCCCTGCAGATGCTGGTCACCCTGCAGGGGCGAAGGCTTCAGCCAGCTTTGTCGGCCTGCAACGCAGCGATCTCCGCCTGCGAGAAAGGCTATCGTTCCCCGGCAGAATATCCTTCTACGATGGGGATTCTTGGGGCCTCCTTGCAGGCTTGACTCTTTTGCGAAAACGTGGCAAGGCCTGTCTCGCGGTCGTGAGGTACTCGAAGTGTTTTTGCTGTAGAGGTGTGTAAGGGTATTGCAATTGTTGGAACAGCAGAGACCCAGAGTTTCAGGATCGTCTTGTCTTCTGTACAACCTTGCGACATATCCCTCTACCATCCCACAAAATGCATTTTTTCAGTTTCCCCCCCGACGCGCTGCCCATGATTGAAGCACCTGTAGACTGACAGTCAATGGGATTGATGCACGATCCTCTTGCCATCTGTAAAATCTTTCCTGCTGAATCATCGCCCAAAATATCAGATGTGCGGTTTTGAAAAGCCCCCTACGTACCCCAACACCCCGGGTAACCACCCAAAGTATGAGTTTCTGAATTGTAAGGCTGGCCCTATAGCCTTGCTCTACTGGGGCAGCTCAGGGTGCCTTGGAAGAAAATGTTTTTTTGCGTTTTGAATTGGGTCTCCTTCCCCTAGTGCTTCTGGAAATCTAGGGGTCTTTGAAGATTGAAAAGGGATTGCAGGCACCTCTCGAAATTATTCCATGGATGCCGGAGTTTTGCCCAAACGGATTCTGATTGGAACAGAATTTGTGAGCTGTGCTTGAAGCTGCTATTCCCTAGCAGTTTGCATGCCATACGGTTTTCATGAGTTGTTTGCGGATCACGGCTCCAATGTTCACTACTGATAAGTGAGACTTTTCTCGAAATCGAGCAACCTTGTTAGGGTTCTAGGCATGGATGTCTTGGTCGTGGAGGTGAGATATGAGGTGATGGACTCTAGCATTGACAAATACTCATTTTGCTTCCCAGGCTACTTTCGATGCGGATGTTGTCAGCTGGAATTCGACCCTCAGCTCGCTGGAGAAAGGCGCAGACAATGCTATTCAGTCTGCATGTCAAGATGCACACTTTGCTGGTGGCTTGACACGTCAAAGAGAGACGTGGACGTAAGAGCACAGATCCACATCAAAGGACACTGAGAATAGCCGGTCACTTGATTTCTTAGCCAGTCTCGCTTCACAGCAGGTTCTCAGTGGCAGCGTTGTCTGGCACTGTTCTTTGAGATGCGCGGTAAGGCGGTCCTTGCACCGGGCGTTGCTCTGAAGCTTGTGGTCAACTGCACATTTTGCAGATGGAATGGGTTCTCAGTCGGCGCGGCCCAACTACTTCAAAGCATGCAGTTGTGCGTGATCATTTCAAAGAGTGCTCCCAGAGTTGTTTCAATCTCTCTTTCAGGCGGATGTCATTGCCTGCAACGCTGCAATTACGAGCTGCATGCGAGGCACCCGAAGTTCCAAGCAACACTTCTGTTTGCTGCTAGCAGGATGAACATGCCAGCTACGCCTTTTTGCAAGGGCATTTTTCCTCGCTGCAGCCATGGATCCCCATCCCCTATTCCTTGGAAGTACAGCAAGAATTGCAAGACAACATCTGTCATCCGGCAAAGCCTTGCTTGTAAGACATGTGAGGTAAAGCCTTCAGAGACGAATCCATGCCTGGATTTAATATTACCCTTCTCGGCTGCGAACCTAAACTTTCAGGAATCGCTTTGAAGAGACATCGTGCGAGGATGCCAGGAATTGGGCAAACAGGAAGTGCTCCTGCTCAAAGATTTTGAGATAGCAGCCAATCTCTGAGGCCAATATATCCCAAGGCTCTGTATGGATTTCCCCACGTATCCCTTTACACCCGCCCATATATCCCCCTCAAGGCGAAGCTTGGGAGATCGCAGTCGGCTTGCTGCAGACTTCATGGCAGGAGATGATAGCTTGAATGCACCTCCTCCATCCGATTGATTCTGGCACGGTAGCTGCCCTTGGATTGTCGGTCAGACTTTTGCATTACAAAATCGATGTAGATTCACATGGAGACCCTCAGCCCTAGGCTTGCACATTTTGCAGCTGTCCAGGGGGCTGTTCGACAACACATCCCGCCCTCCAAGGACGGGCACTGAATTTTGCCCTTCAGTCGCCGCACTGTCTGTCCAAAATGGCACGAGACAAAGTCTACAGGATAGCTGCTGCCCATGAAATTCTGAGTCTAGCTGGCTGTATCGTGGTGTATAGCAACATGGGTCACTTTTGGGAGTAATCGTCTTGTGCACTGCACTTTCAGTGCTAGCCACAGTACATGGGCGAGACATGAACCACCAGGTGTCCTTCAACGCGACGATCTCGGCCGTGTCTCGAGCAGCCCGCTGGGAGGTGCCGGGTGTTATTATAGTAAAACTGTACTACTGTAAATAGTGATTGTAACATGAACTGTCTCTTAAGCACGCTGAAAAGCCTCTGAACCCACAAAGAGGGTAGCTCCACGTACATGCGTATACACATATATGTAGAGTCTTAGACAACCAAGTGGAAAAGGCAATGGAGCATGGCATACAGGCTGAATGCACAGCCCCAGCCCTTAAGCTGGCTTGAAGCCTGGCACGGTGGGAATGTATTGGGTACTGCCCCCACTTAGTAACAGTTGGATAATGTTATTCTATTATATAATCATACAGAACCCTTAGTATGATCCCTATTATAGACTGATGCTGGGTGGGGGCAGGACCCAAGGAATGTATGCTGCTTCAGGAAGGGCTGCAACTCACGGCTGAGATGAGAGGCGAGGCTCTGGTGTTTGAACGCTGCGGCTGTGTCATAGACGAGACATGCGAGCAGTTCCCAAAATCAGGGTCCTATATTTGGTGCCCTAAATATCAGATACTGCAACATAATCTACACCCGTCAGGGGGTCATAATTTTGAGAACAACCCATCTGAACTTGTGAGCAGCGAAGATGCAGTTGCATGTATGGCTTCCTGCAAGTCTCAATTTTCACTCGAAGGGCATATCCAATTCAGTTACCCGTTACCACTGTAGTTGTTGGGGCCTGGGTTTTAGTTCCCAGTTGTAAATCAGCATAGTGGTGAGGCAACTCCCATGAGCCGGACTTCATCACTTTCAATGCCTTAATGAGCGGGCTGTGGAGGCGAGTTGCCCGGGCTAGGTTCTATGGCTCAGCGCTGTAGGTATCGGGCATTTGTAGAGAAGCATGTGCATAGCTGCTTGCTGCCGTTCGCCAGGAAGTGGCAGTATGGCCTATTCCTACTCACCGAGATGGACATCACACCGTCGCTCACGGGCTTGTGGCGAAGCGGCAAATCCCAGGGTTGCATAGGAAGCCTGTCAGTGTTTGCCGGCTTCCTGCACGGCCTGGATTTACGTTACTATCCGATATTACCCTGTGTTGTACCATATTCTTCACATGTCGTTCTTGTTACTTGTAGCTGTTGTTATTTCTCTCTTATGCTGAACCATATAGGCCATAAACCAAACATACACACATATATCCCCGTAACGCCCCACACAATCCCATCTACCCCCTTCTTTACCCATGCCGTCGTCGATGCCTGAGGCGGTTGATCATGGAGTCCTGCTGCAGGCCGACATCGGGGGAGCTCTAAATATGAGAGAGGCCCATTTGAGCTATAGTCTAAACTCCTGAAAGGGCGTTTCTAGGGGATTCTAGGGGATTATATAGGGGAGTGTGCCAGAGGACATTAGGGGGGATGCTAGGAGTTTAGACTATAGGGAGTCCCTACAACACGAGCAATGTATTATGTCGGGGTCTATGCATCATGAGGTATATTGTAATTGGATTTTTGTAACATGAGAGATATAGTATGTTGGGTCCATGTATACCGCAGAATAGTGTGTAACGGGTTTTATTCCCCCCCATGTATGGAACCTTCCACCCAGTTTGCTTCTTAAAAGCCTGTTAGCCCCGAGCCCCAAGTGTGAGTTTCCATCTTTGTGGAGCAACCTCTTGCTTGACAACACTGTTGCATCATAACCTACTTATACTTGCACTTACAGCCCAGCTATAACCTCATTCGGGGACTTAGAGGACTTATGTTGCGGTGTACGTTCAGTTCAAGTTTGGGTCAAGCTGCTTTGCTGTGCAGGTTCGGGTGTGCCAGGCAGTCTGTGGCCTTTCTGGTTCCTGTGTTCCGCGGCTGCAGATTTTTTTGAGGTGAGCAGTGGAAGTCTTGTGTGCAGAAATGTCTGCCAGGTTCCTGCAAGAACTGCATGATGTTTGTATGTTGAGACCAAGCTCAAAATCGCATTTCGCATAAGTTTCTGTAGTGCTTCTTGGCGGCTGCAATCCCTTAGCTCCAAATACTAGGCTGCGAGGGCATGCGGGGCAGCTTCTCCGAAGTCCTGCTGGGAACCAATTCGACCGTTCATTGGAGGACTGGTCTCTCATTTTCTGGAAATCTGCAGGATGTCCAGGCGTTCAAGATCGTTCACGGGTTTTTGCAGCTGCAGCTACGCTGTAGGGCATCTGTTGGGAGGGCATCAGTTGCACAGGCAGTGTTAGTCTTTTGTTGTGGCTGGGTGTGGAGGTTCCATAGAGGTCTGTTGTTGTTATAAGCTCCTAACATTGCTGTTCTTGCTGAACCAACTCTTGCCTTATCAACACGCAGAGATGTCTAAAAGGGCTTGCTCTGGCCATTACCATCCATATGCTGCCGCGTGCCACTCGCAGGAGACACATCCAATCGTGCCAGCACTGGATGTTCTCTCAGGGCTGACGGGCAATGATGACAGTGATGCTGGTATGGTACTTGCGGAGTGGCACTGCCTCTCACGGAGAGAGCTCAGGACTGGAGTCTAATGCTCAGATGTGTTGAAACACCCCGGGGATCTTCTCTTCACGGGAAGTTTCGGTCGCCAAAAAGACACCGTTACCAGTTTCTGAAGTACTGAGAGGAGCAGACGTCCCTGTGAAGCTCTGTCACACTGCAAAGGTACCACTGGCTTCGTGCCAAAGCGATCCAACCAAGCCACCCAGCAAAGAAATAGGGCTTTCCGTTGGATAACCCTGGAGGCCCTTGCTTGAAGCCTGGAGATTGCTGCGACTGGGGAATCGTGGCAAATTTCACAGGCGCATGGCGGATTCTACAGCAGGGCATTCTGCTACCGCCGAGGGATTCTGTAAATCTTGTTTGCACCAAGGATATACGCGGGGGTGAAGTAAGTGTAGCATGCTGCGGGATGTGAACGTCGAAATCGCAGCTCAACTGCTGAGAGGGCAAAAGCTTACTCGGCTTCGTTTTGAGACAGCCACTTCGGGAGGTACACAGCACACCGCGAGCCTCGTCTGGACAGGGTTTGAAACAGCATGATGAAGACAACATCAACAAGCCGCAACTAGTTCCATTGCCAGAGAAAAAGGCAGAAGTGCTTCAGTGATACCCTCCAGTACCGTAGTCTTCTGCCCTTCTTTGGATTTTTTACTTGGGGTGTCTGCGGACAAAGGGAAGTCTGCAGCCCTGGCAGGAGAAGTCCTTCGGCCTGGGCTCTCGACTTGGGAGAGAAGCGCTTTGTGGCCTTGGAGTTGGCAGCCCTGGCAGGGGAGAGAAAAGTGGGCTCTTGTAGCATCTTGTAGCTACTGTGTTTGCATTTGCTTCCTGTAAGCCCCATGGCATGTTCACGGGCAGTGTCACCCGTGGATCGCAGGATTTCGCATTCTTCGAGAACAGCTTCCCCGATGCTGCGGAGACAGAGGCTTCTAATGTCGCATCATGTGCTATTGGAGCTCAGAGGGGTTCTGCATTGTGATTGAGGGGAGCTTCGGGACGGGCTCATTTAAGTTCTCAAGCCATTTATCATGCTAGAGGCGTCCTAGCTCTTGCCAGGAGCCGTCCCTTCGTATGGCAAGCCCCATGGCAGGCATGCGATTCCCAGGGTCGGTTCGGACTCTGAGCTGTCTCCTTGGCCACAGGAAGCCGTCCAGGCACCAGTGGCGCATGTGGTGCCAGCCGGCCTCAGTCACGCCAGATCGTTCGGAAGCGCGAGGCACAGTGTTTGGAAGAGCCAGGCTTGGGGGGTCGATGTCCACCTTGACAAGGCGCGGCTGAAGCTTCTGGAGGCCAAGGAGGACATGCAGCTGGAGGAGTACACTGACGAGGCTTTCGTTTCTGTGGCGCAGCGCGAGCAGCTCAAGCAGGACTCGGCGGCGGGCAATGATGTTTCTTGCGCGGAAATGACGTGTGGTGAAATTTTGGTGAATGCAGGAATACTGGCAGAAGTACAATGAGGCAGCCATTTGCGAAATTACTTCGCTCAAAGCATGTCCTGAGCAGCCTAAATCCCTATCCAGGCTGGCAGTGCCAAGAAGACGCTGAGCGAATTTGAGGAGCCCTGGACTCAGCTCTTTGCATTCCGTGGGTGCCATGCAAAGTTGGGATTGTTTGTTGGCTTTCCAGGTGGCAGAGGGTTCTCCATGGCAGCAAAGCGGAGGCCATCATGACATTCACAGAAACACTGCTGGGCCATCCCCACACCTCTTCTGGTAAAAGGTCTCTACGACGGCTCCATCCGAAGTGGAGGTTGGCAATGTCTGCGAAAATCTTGGCGCATATACGTTGAGTTTTTTCTGGTTGCTTCCAACATCGGCGGGGCACTCTTTTCCATCCCGTAGCCCCACAAAACTGTTAGTTAATGCAAGGACCCCTGACCGAAAAGAGACCCCCAATTTCCGGCACCACCTTGCTCCAAGCGTAATCTGGAAAACGCTTAAGTTTAGCCAGTATACAATTTACATCCGCGTCTCGTTACTATTATAGATAACACTAGTCACTAATGCTGCGTGCACCTGCCTTAATCCTCAACCTTAAATCCCCCACTTCAGTTCTCATGTATGTTTTTGCATTTCGTTCCGATTTGATTTTCCGATACTGGGGTAATATATGGCAAATATTGGCAAATTATATGTTAATGGTGTAGTACATCCTTATTTTGAATAATTGGTGTAGTAAATTCCCTACATTATACTGTTGATGTGGTATATAGTCCCCTTCAAGTAGATAGAATCTGGCTTTGGGTATATTACAATACGATCCCCATATTCTATACCCTATATAACCCATTATAGTAGTTTCCATTTTCTTTTCCATTATTCCCATATCACCCCAATATAGCCCTAATACTACCCCATGTTCTATCTACTTTAGGGGCCCTAAACCCTAAACCCTAAACCCTAAACCCTAGACCCTAAACCCTAACCTCAAAGAGGGACTATACATTCAAACCCTCCCAGCCCTCATCTTTGCACCAGGACCTTGCAACCAGTCGGGTCAGTGTGGAGGACACGGGTTGGCGAAGCTCTCACCTGGGCTTTACGAGGCTAGCCAATCTAAGCATCTTCAGGGATGTGATAATATGAGATAATAGAAGTAATCAGAGTAACACTGGTAAGGCTAGTAACATTAATAGTAACAATAATGGTAATACACAATAGTAGTATGATATGACATTTGTCATTTCTTGTGTTTAGTGTATTGATTGTATATTCAAGTATGCGCGACAGCTAGGACACCAAAGAAAGCCTGAAACGGTTGAGTCCCGAATGGCTCCCAGAGTGTGAATCATAGTATCGGCGAACTCCCACAATGCAGCTCGGGAGGGAGCTGAGTATTTGTACTATAGTCTAAACTCCTTAAGGGAGGTTATATAGGGGATTATATAAGGGACCATTATACGGGTTATTAAGGGGGATACTAGGAGTTTAGACTATAGGTCATTTGATGTCAGGCGATCTGGCCACGAGGAGTACGTGTCGGATTACTACCGTCGGTGCCGTGAGAGGCAAGGCTGGAAATGCAATCGTTTGTGTGGTTTGTTATTTAATGGCTTATTCACAGTGTAAGCCCTCCGTGCTTCTTTAGCCCGTGAATCTGTGCTAGTTGAAATTGATGAATTATTTCGACGAGGAGTCAAATTCTCTATGTCTAAGGCGCCAGCAGACTTTGCTGCACATGAGCCCACCTGCGGTTTGCAATGCAGATCGGAGGCATCCTTTTGCAAGCAGCGTAGGTACTTGTTTTGAATAGAAGAAGCCTGTCCCAGAAGCGAGTAAAGAGACATCCTACAAGGCGCCCCTGTGTTTTACTTAGAAGTTTTGGTTTAACTGCAAGCATAGAAGTCCGTAGCAGGCACTACATCCCCCTGGGTCCTCGTGGAAGCACTCCGCGACAGGCCAAGGCAGATGTTGAATCCGTCCTTTCCATCTCTTCCTTCCGCATTGATTGAATATGCCCATTTCCATTGCCGAAACGTTGGAAGCATTCTCATTCTTCTGTTTCACGCGAGAGATTAGTATTGTCAGTGGAGGATCTTCCATGAATCTTGCGCGATCAGGGTTATTCGGATACTACCAGACGGCGTTTTCCATCAGATGGCAGGGTTTTTTGACGGCGAGCCCCAAAGCCATAACAATCTGGGAGGGCCACATTCACCCTGTCGTGGACCCGGTGGCAGCCATGCACTGAGTGGCTCTGCTTCAAGTCGCAAGACAGCGACAGTGCTTTGGGGCCTGCGCCGTGTGGCAATGTTTCGCAGGCCACTTCTGGCTTGAAGTTGCGTTGTATCAGGAACTTTGTCTTGAATGAACAGGTTCAGCGAACTCAAAGCAGACAGCCGTCTGGAAAAAAAAGCGAGACATGGTAAGCCGCCGCGTCTTGGTGTTGCTGATGACCCTGTCTGGGGCGTTTGCAGCGAAGGCTCCTGGCAAGATGTGAGCATGAACATGAGTGATTTGTCCAAGGGCAACATCGGCAAGCTCCTAAAAAGCGACCCCTCGTCGAAGATCATAAACGGAGAAAGTTAGGAAACTGCCACCTTTTCTTTCCGTCGAAAACTCGGAAATGTGTGGCTGGGAGATATGGTCGTAAAATACAATGAAGGGTATGCTCAAGAACTCCGTGCAAATCTAGATGTCCAGGCGGGCTGCAACAACGTGATTTCCTTCCTGAGTGGCTATTTCAAGTTCAAGTGGGAAAGTGACCAGGCAGCATGGTTCGAACAGAAAGAGGCTTTCAGTGACAGCCGGGATTAAGGCCTGCAAACACTCCGATGGCGCTTTGAAGGAAACTTTGGACGGCCCCCTGGGGCACAATCACATGATGGTCAGAAACCTTTTTTGCGCTAATGACTCCCACCATTGATCCGTCCGTCCATCCATCCTTCCATCTATCCATTCATGGGGCAGGTCATGGCTAGTCTTAGTATTGTATAGCAGCTGGCCACAAATGTCTCACGCCAAGCAACCCTGGCAGTGAGGGTCTTGCTGGCCCATACGAGAAGCTCTGCTACTCAATCAAGAGCCTTGTGGGTGGATGTCAAACTTATGGTCCCTTTTTGGGTACCCTAAACATTAGGTGAATATTATCGGTTCCTTAGAAGAGCCATCGGCATTAAAGCCTCGTACTACTCAAGAGTCAGCAATGAGTCGGTATGGGAGCAAGCGGGCAGACCACAACGCGCATCTGAATTCCTACACGCCGTTCAACGCAAGATGTTGCAAGAGGTTTTCGCCCATAACATGGATCACCCCCTGCACAACGTAGTATTCGCTACCTTGTTCAAGGACAGAATACTTTCGCAGGGTAGACGTAGGGGTATGCAATTCCCATATTACATCGAAGTCATGCAGAAACGCTATTACCCCGACCTGTCTGAACACACCGCTACCGCAGAGGGTCCACACTTTAAATATGTTAGACTCTCCAGAATTTTGCGGGATCATCCAGTAGTGGCGCCAAAGCGCGCAGCAAGAAGGCGCGCACGGACCTGACAAAAAATATTAGGTGCCGTATTATAATCGGGATCCAAGAAAGGACCACAATTTTGACAACCACCCTTGTGGAGTGTTGACAGGAGAGAGAAGCTGAGGTTGAGCCTGGCGTTCTGGATTTCGGAGGCCGTCAGGATGAAGTCATTAAGTCCCATTGTTGCATTAGGGGAAACAGAGTCTCCAAACAAAAGATTAGTAACCAAAAGCAATGTTCCCCCAAATAATTGTTCACACAACAAGGCAACATTGTTATTTCCCTCAAAAATCCCTAATTTGTTTGTAGAAGAAGCTTTGGACCCGAAGCAGGTTGGAGCCTGGGGTCAGACCGCCTGGACATGCTCTGCCAGGCAGCTGAGGTTTTCTCAAGTGTAGGGTCCCCTTTTCTTAATGGGTTTAGTAGGGCAAATAGCTTATTTAGATAAGGGAACATATCATATGAGGATTGTACAGGGATCATATTCCTTTTTTGCCTACTAACCCCCGATAACTCATCAAGTTTTGGCCCCAACATGTAAGGGCTGTATTGACGGCATTATTACCAAAACGTTGTAGTGGCCGCAAATGGTTTTTGTAGTCGCCTTGTTATCCGAAGCATTGTCGGATGATGAGGAACCCGCGGAGTGGTAATGAGGGTTAATGGTTGTTAGTAGGAAATAGCAGAAGAGAATGGCTGCATAGTCCCTATGCTACTAATCACCAATAAGGGTTCAGTGTGTGATTTTGCAATAGAGACTACTGCTGAAGAAGATTTGCATCAGTCAGGCTCCTGGTGCTCTGGACCAGTGCACGCGGTGTAACCTGTCCGAGAATCGCATCGAGGACTCAACCTTAGAATTTGCTAATGCAAGAAACTTTGCATGTAATGGTGAATGGTTGTAGTACTGCTGACTGTACCAAGTAGAATCATATCCCAAACCCCGCAAAGTGTGTGGATTGTAGATCCCGGCAGGTTTTCTTAGCCTCCATTCCGCTGCTTTGCATGGGACGTGGCTGCTTCTTCTGCCTCAGGACAGATCTGTTCCCCTCATTTGTGAGAAGCTGTTGCCTAGAGCCCAGGCGGGCTGCTTTCGATCTCCCACTTTGGTGTTTTGTAGTGAAAGAGGAAACGATCTTTGACGCATAATTTCAGGGAGAAATACAGGCTACTGTAGAGACCCCTTCCGTCATTCTCTCCAAAGCATGCGTAGGTCTTGCAGCTGCAGCAGGATCAGATATGGTAGTTTTCTTGAATAGGGGGACCCCAACATGGACCCCAAAATGCGATATCCCTCATAATAGGGACCCCCAAAAAGGGACCCCTTATTTTGGGAAGCCCCAATATTTCAAGGGGTTCGCAGGGCAAGTAAGGCTTGGTCTGAGTATAGGTTGGGCACCGCCCCCACACTGTCACACCTGGATAATATACATAACATATTGAAAGAAAGCCCCCAATGTGACCCCGAATATAGACTGCTACAGGGTGGAGCGCAGTTCCCAAAACGTAGGGGCTTTAGTATCCTGGCAGCCTGGTCTTGGTGCGGCTGGCCCATTTTCCCTCACAGCTGTTGTACATTTTTGAAGTCACAGTTGTCTGCAAAACCATACGAGCGTGCCTGGCGGCTGTGTTCCTGTTTCTGGAAACTACCATTTGGAGCACTTTGAGTGCACCGTTGCAAATGGCAGAACTTTGGCCACGATTTGGCGATCGCAGTCGATGGACTGCAGCCACAAAGGGAAGATGTGGAAGCCCAGCTGAGTGGTGTCAGCTCGGAGTAACAACATGATTGTGACATCTGGTAGTTTCACAAAAATGGGGGCCCAATATAGACCCTACTATATTAAAATCCTTATCAAAGCGAGCCCCCAAAAGGTACCCATAATTCTGACAATCCCCATTTGTTCAGGCGTTGAACCTGTCCCACAACCAGATTGGTATTGACGGCATGCGCCACTTTGCCGGGGCCTCGGCAGCATGAGTTATGGTCTTCTGGGAGTTATCGGAGTTTCCAAAACCAAGGCTCGCCATGCGAAGGTGTCCTCATAGAAGAGATGTGCTGACCTAAACCCTAAACCCTATTATGGTAGTTTCCATTTTCTTTTCCATTACCCCAATATAACCCCAATATAACCCCTATATAACCCCACAATTGTGTGCGGATAGGGATGTTTCAGACTGCGGCTGAGAGGGCACCATCTTTGACAGTCGAGGGCTGGGCCGCATGAGTGGGCGAAAACTCCCCATTTGGGAACTGCTTGTGTAAACCCAAAACCCAAACCAGGAAAGCCCTAAATAGTAGTTTCCATTTTTCCATTGTCCCTATAGAACCTGATTTTATACCCCCATCTAATCCTATATAGATGCTGCGTCTGTATGGAAGGAGACCTGCGGGCTCGCATTTTACCCAATACCACAATTTCAAGCCTTTACAGTCCTCAGCCCTCACAAGCAGCTGCCATTACACCCCATGCCCCCAAAGAGACAGACCCTCTAATCCTGCCATGACACCACATGCCCTCAAAGACACAGACACTTCAATCCTGAGACCTTCCTGCAGGAACGATCTTTGCGAAAGACCGGGCTCAACCCTCCTCTGATGGAGCTGAATCTCCAGGTGCCAGGTTTAAAGTGATGATTTGGGGTTCAAGTGCATTGTGTTGCATAGATTTGGTTCAGGTTTAGGTTCCAGGTTTCCAAAGAATGGGGGTCGGGCATCCTGTTGGAGAATGATGGAGAATGTCAGGAAACTCCCAATTTTCATAGGGGGCCGGTCCTCTTTAGGAAGGGAGGAAGATCATGAGGATCTTTCAGCTCGGCTGCATTGGTAATCGGTTTTGGGTCCTTAGGCCAATTTAGTTACCGTAAGGTGATAAACATAGCTGTGTCATAGTAACGGCAAGAACAGAACAATCTGACCTCCAACACAGAAGGCCTTCGACCTTGCAGAAGCTGATGTGATTTCCTTTCAAGCCTTGCATCATGCGTGTTCGAACAACAGGTCCGCTGTTGAGGCTGTCTGCGACAAGGATCATGTCATCTTCTGTGCTTGCCATGTGGGACTCGACGTAGTGAGATACCCCTACATGCTAGAATTATGGCAAGACTCGCAAAGCCTTATTGTCCAACATGCCAGCAGAGCTGATGGCAGGGCAATCGTTTGGGCACTCCGTTTGGGAAAGTCGCAGCAGCAGACGCCTATGAGCGTGACCTCTGCAACTTCATTGATGCACCTTGTCAGCATGAGAAGCAAACCTTTGTGACCTATTTGTACTCGCTTCATCCTAACGTGATCTCTCCATGCTCCTGCTCACTTCATTCTAGAGCATCTGAAGCGCTCTGCCCATTCCGCTGCGCGCCTTCCTCCATTTGTCAGGCTAGATCGAGCCTGATAGGCTAGATCGAGCCTGATCTCATAACCCAACTCAGAGGATTCCGAAGCCCCTAAACAGCACTAGCTTCCAATTTTTGTGCCATTAATCCAAATATATACCCTTTGTAACTTTGTAACCTTATAGAATCCTAAACTTGGAAAATTCCCCATACCATAGTCAACTGACCCCACACCCTAAATAAATCCTACACCCTAAGCCCTTTGACTCCGAGGATCTAGTCCCCCTTAAGTAGATAGAATCTGGCTTTGGGTATATTATAATAAGATCCCCATATTCTGTACCCTATATAACCCGTTATAGTATTTTCCTTTTTCTTTTCCATTTTTCCCATACAACCCCAACACAGCCCTAATATTGCCCCATATTCTATGTACTTAGGGGGGACTCTCACCCTAAACCCTAAACCCTGAACCCTAAACCTTAGATTCTATCTACTTAAGGGGACCTAGAAGTCAGCTCTGAGGCTCTTGGCCGTGCCCAGGACCTCAGGGCCTTGAGCCTGGCACAGAATGGGCCGCTGACTTAGACTCTTGGGTTTAGGGTTTAGGGTTCAGGGTTGGGGTTTAGGATTTTGGGTTTAGGGTGTGCATCAGTGGACGCGCGCGGGGTGTGCACCTTTTCTTTAGAGTTAGGGGCGCGCGCACTATCGCGGGCTTGTGCAGCTTAGTAGTCCCACCCCAGCCACCCAAACCATGCTCATTTAGGGTTTAGGAGGCGAACAACGAATAGGGGTAGCGGAAGCCTTGGGCGGCCTCCACGTGTGGATCTTGCGAAATGTTAAAAAAAGTCCCAAGAAGCATCATGATAATAAGTGATGTCAGGAGGCCGACGGCAGATTCGAACCCCCCCCTAGCAAGGGCGGCTTCCTTGTTCTTTTTCTTTCCTTGGTCTGCTGTTGACTCCTTGTCGCCGCAGAGAGCACTAGAAAAAGGACATGAGCAACGCATATGAGGCCTACAAAACTCCCGCAAGTGCAAGCATTTAGAAATTCTTGGGAACCCTCACAGAGGCCTTGCAAAACTCTTAAATTGGGAAAATTTGGGGCAGGCTTTGGCCTGAAAAGGTTGAGGAAGGGAAGCCTCAGCCATTCTGCTTACAGAGGCCACCTCAGAAAAGCTAGAGAGGACGCGTGGGGAGGGGCCTGGGAGGCTTCTGGGAGGGCTGGCAGGCGGCCGTGAAAGGTCCTGCAGCTTCTGAACTAGGGCCTGAGAGCCGGGGAGCTGGGAGGCCTTGAGGGCTGCGTCCCTGCAAAGGCCCTGAAAGGCCCTGGCAAGGTCTGGAAGGCTCTGGCAGTTTAGGGTTTAGGGCTTGGACCCATTGGGGTAATATTAGGGCTATAATGGGCTATAGTGGAGAATCCGATGGAAGAGAACCTGGAAAATGAAATGGAAACTGGGATTATAGGGTTTACAGGGGGTATATGAGGGGTTCTTAGTGGGGAAAAAGGGAATGTATAGTTTAGGGTTTAGGGTGTAGGGTTGGTAGGGAATAAGGGAATATGAGCCCTGTATACTTCCTATAGCGCATATTCCCTTGTTCCCTACTAACCCCCAGTAAGCTGTAGTTGGTGGTTGTCGGTGCTCAGTTTAAGAGATTTGGGGCTTTGGTGGGGCATACTAGTCAATGGTAGTTGGGCATTTTGAGGTTTAGATCTTTAGGATTCTCGTGGCGGGGTCAAGGGTGTAAGGTTTGGGTTTGAGGATGTAGGGCTTGGTGCTGGCTGACCGTGGCCTCTCACCTCCTTGCCCATGAAGTTTCCCTATTATGGGTGTATATGTATATATATATATATAGTAATCTATATCGTTCCCCTGTTATAGTAATTAACCCTGAGCCCTAAACCCTATAGCAACTGAATTTAAGTTCCTCAACAGCTACCTAGAGTCTTGCAGACAGGGCCTCCCGCACAGCCTTGTAGCGACAAGCCTACGCGTATACTCAGGGCCTCTTGTTACGCCTGAGGTGAGAGGTTTATACGACAATGTAGGTGTCTACAGCTTCATAATATGTACTCGTATATGGTAGTTTCCCAAAATGGGGGGACCCCAATATGTACCCCAAAATACTATAGTCCTTATTATGGAGACCCCCATAATGGTACCCCTAATTTTGGGAAACCCCCATATATGTAATCACATGTAAGCATTTGCAGGTGACAACTAGTTGTTTAAGTTGGCTTTCGGTATTCAGGCCATGGAACAATCCAGGTACCGGCCAATTAGATCATCGCTATGGTGCCACACAGCTCACCCTACAGTTTCCGAAAGCACATGAAAACGATCCGTATCTTCTTTGCCCAGTTTGATGATGGCCCGCAAAAGCGATGAGGGGGGCCTGAGCTGTTTCCAACTCTGGGCACCTGTGTGAAACCGTTCACCCTAAACCCTATAAGGCCTTTTACAATCCCAGTTTCCATTTCATCGTGCATTTGCTTGTCCATTCGATTCCCCATTATATGAGACAGTATCCCAAACCCAAAAAATCACATTGCATCTTTCGCGGTTGGTCTGGTCAGGTTAGGCAGAGTGAATCACGAGCTCGGCCAGGCAGGCAAAATCTCACAGCCAGTTTAGGATTTAGGGTTTTGAGGGTTAAACGGTGTAGGATTTAGATTGGTGTTACGTGGAACTGAAAGGAGCTTCATGTGATAATTCAGAGAGGGGTCATGACTGCCGTGAATTCTCGGTCACAGAATGTGCTGGTGCGCTGGGATCACTTGAAGTTTTTCAAGTCAGCCAACTGGCATGATGTCAAGGAACTAAACTAAGTTAGCATATTATGAGTATGTAGTAAATGAAAGGGTTTCCCTGCCATAGCAACTTAACTTAAGTTCTTTAGAAGCAACCCAGCCAACTCAGTTGAATTGGGTACTGGGCAAGGGTATATGTTTGCAAAGAATGTTCATGAACAACCATCTCGCGTAAGCCCTACGTTTCATGAAGAGCGAGAAACCCAATTGCCAATTGAAGCTGCTCGCCTTCTCCCTGCTTTGCAGGCTCTCGGACAGATGATTTCTGGGCTGAAACACCTCAGAGCTACGGCCCCAGGCTACGGTGCAGTCCTGAAGACAGAAACTAACTCGAAGTGGCCACTGCAAAGGTAGAAGTCGTGCCGTTATCCTATTCGCAGCTCGCACAGCATGCTATTGCCTTGAAGTTGTTGCAGTTGAGGTTCTGGACCTGCACTGGAATAGTTTCCACGGCCTTGGAGCGCGTGCAGCTCAGAGTGGGAACTGCTAGCAATGGGTACTTTAGGCATCTCGGGGAGATACATGGGTTAATGGGGATTACAAGCGGGCCATGAAGGTGTGTGTTGAGATTGATGATATTGCATATTCCCCCTCACCCGCCTTGCATGTTCGTGCTGAGGTACAAGCTTCTGGAAGGGATTTGTGACAACCGCGTCTCTGGTGGCAAGCGCTGGTCTCAGTGTACCGTGGGTGCACGGGACTTCCTCCTTCCAGGAGCTTTTAGAAGAGTATTGTCAGTAGTATTATTATTTTTACTCTTGCTACTATTGCCATTATTATTACCACTATGTTCATTAGTATTATTACTGCTATTTGTACTGGATTGACGGACTGCAGACCGTCCTTCAGCATTTTGAGCAGCTGGAGAAGCATTTTGACTTAGGTTTAGGGTTTAGGGTTTAGGGCGGGATGATTTCACCACAAACCCACCACCCCACACCTAGATGAGTACTACAATCTTACAGATGGGATTATAGAGCGTGTGCCACAAAAATGCTTCCTTGGGTACCCAAGGAATAATCAAATCCTACGGTACTGTTGCTAGAAGATCATGTCCTAATGCCCTCAACCCAGACATGTTGACTTCCTCAGGCTCTCCCGTGTGGACTTGAGCTGGAACCGCCTTGGCATGGGAAAAGCCAAGAAGCCCCACAATCCCTCCAAGGCTCCGGTGGGGGTTTGCGATTCAGGATCCCTACATATCGGCAAAGGTCGGGGTGGTACGAAGAGTCCCTAAAACAGGTCACCCGCAGACTTGCGCTGAAGTGCTTACCAAGCTGCCCTTCGCAGATGCTGGCCGATGTGCTGGCCAACAACAACCAACTCTTCCACCTGGACATTTCCTACAACTCGATCGGTGTCGAGGATGTCTGTACATAGAAGATGTGAGCGCAGTGATGATGCCTGAAGCAGTACATAATGGGTTCACTGATTTGGGTTGTAGGGAAGACAAGCGTGCTGAAAGCAGGCTGAACAGCTTACATCAAAAAGAATTGCCAGCTTCCGGCACATTGACCCGAAGTAGTGGACCCCTCTTGCATAGGCGTGGAAGAGAGCAATCCTGTTCGCAGATGATGTCGCCCCATGAGCACCTGACTAGATGGGCCTTGTACTCCCTGTCTTGGAATCATGCGGCTTTCACTAAGACTGAATAGCGGCCAACACAAAGATCGAGGCAGGTTGCCAACGCAAGCTTGTTTCGAGATCTGGCAAGGTCCTGATGGCTATGCTAAATCCTAAAGCTGAACCTTAACAGGTGGCTACCCGTTTGTAAGCTATCACGCTGAACCTTCAGACCTCTGTATCCTGAACCCGCATCTCTTCAACCCCAAACCCTAAGCTCCATGGGTGATCTCTGCAGCATTCCCTCTAGGGCCTTACACGACCTCTATTGGGATCCCAGTCGCCCCAAGCGTCCATCCCCATGACTTCTCGAGGACTGTGCAACGATCGCCTCGGGCCTTCGATTCAACAGCACGCTTTTCGGCTTCCATGTGGCCGGAAACGAGGCCCTAAATGCGTTTCCAGGTTTAGCGGGTTGGACGTGGATTGTCGTGCATGAAAGTGCACGGATTTTGCAGGCTCCGAGGCAGCATCAGTGAGAGTCGTGTGTCCTTCAGCTAGAAGCGCATTGCGTGCTGCTGACAAGTTATGAGGACCTGCAGGCTGCAGCTTAGCCCATAAACTTATTGGTGGTGAGGAGGGAAGAAGGGAACATGTTATATATGGTTATATGGGATTATTAGGATTATATTGCCATGTTCATTACAAACCACCAGTAAGTAAGGCTTCAACGGACCCATGCACTCCTGACAATCAACACCGCACCTCAGTCTTGAACAATTGGTTCACAGGAGCTGTGCCCGCCAGGGTCTTGAACAGTTGGGAGGGGTGAGGAAACGTCACGAGCTTGGGCCTCTAGCCTGCGTGAATGTTTGTGGTGGAGGTAGGTGACTCGGATATTTATTCAGGTAGAGCTCATCTAGAATCTTGGCTATCAGATTTCAGCACTGAAGATCGCCTCAGATCTCCAGCTGAGATTTTCTAGTACTGAGCAGACCTCAACAGTTGACCGTAAGCACTCCACATGAATGATGTCTTCTCACAGCACCACACAAAAACAGGCCTGCTCATCTTAGTGTTCTGTGCTGCTATCAGCATGAATGTGCGCACTGATTTTACTCCATCCAGAATGTATCCTCAAACCCATACGTGTGATGTTGTGATGCCCATTTGGATGCAGCTTTTGCCTTTTGCCTACAGGCTTGACCAGACTTGGTTTTGTACGCCTTCCATTTCAAGCTTCTTTCTTTCGCATGTAGATCTAGGGTCCCTAAGGGTCTCCGAAACCTAAACCCAACCCTGAACCTGTGTCCCGACTTGTGCAGAAGCAAATCAACATACCTCCGCGCGCCATGTTGTCGCAGTAGCCGTGCGAAGCTGCAAATGTCGCTGCAATCAGCGCGTGGCCTCCACCATGAAGGCTACTTTCAGGATTTGTTGGTGGCTGTCGGCTTGGCGAAGAGCGGCACTCCGCGCAAGCAAGGTGCAGGAAGTCCCATGAGGGGGTTGAGACGCATTAAGACAAGCGGACCGCAAACCCACAAGCTCCCTTTCGGAGTCATGTGGACCATTACTATGATCACTGCCGTCACCATGGCTGTCATCAATTTCTTCACGATTTGGATTATATCTTTTGCTGTAGAATGGAAATTCAACACGCTGCAGGCAATGGTCGATCACTTGGGTGTGTGGTTTGCAATCTTAGGGTTTACAGGAATTTGCTCCTGCTTGGCGCTATGTTGCACCCTCTTCATTTTCACCTGTGCACCGGCCGCTGGTGGCTCTGGAGCTCCTGAGAACAAAGGCTTCCTTAATGGGAACGAGATGCCTGAGCTTTTCACCCTGCAGAACCTCATTGGGCGTGCTGTGGCTACCATGCTGGCGAACGTCACAGGATACCCTGTTGGCCGCGAAGGGCCTACGGTGACCATGGGCAGCAATCTGGCATACCTCATCACCTCTGTGATGGCGCTGCCGTTTGTACGCCAGTGGGTTGACGTTGATGCACCTGGTTCTGCTACCTCTGCTGCAACGATGATCGACGAGGACCGCTTCGAGCACGCGAAGCGCATCGTGTGCACAGTCGGTGGAGCCTGCGGCATGGCAATGCTGTTCGATTCGCCAATTGGTGGCATCGTTTACATGTTTGAAGAGATTACCTCATCTTCATGGCCAGTGGAGGTGACATTCCGGTCATTTGCAGGCACTTGCGTGTGTGCCTTGCTTTCGAGAGCGCTGCTCAACATGTGCGGCACCTCAACGAAGGCCTTTGTGATCTACGAGTGGAACCCGCAGCCTCAGGGTTGGAGCTGGCGGGATGTTCCTTTCTTCATGTTGTTGGCGGTCATCATCGGACCTTTCAGTGCTTTCCACACACGCGCCTGCCTGGTTGTGGCGAGCGCAAGGCAAAAGCTAATGTCCAGATTGGCGGCATATCAGCCATACAATAAGATGGCCGATGCCGTTTTGTACGGTGGGCTGGTGGCTTTGACGTACTCTCTGGTGGCCTTGTCAGCAAACTGCAAGCACACCGCGCAAGACGCTGCCGAATTCGTGCGGTATGACTGCGAGGAAGGAAAGTACAACCCCGTTGCATCTTTGCTACTCACCACCTCGGAGGGAGCCGTGAAACGGTTGTTCTCGAGGCATGATGCCAACGAGATCCATTTCAGAAACGAGTTGTTGGCCTTTGTGTCCTACACAAGTCTGAACATCGGTCTGACAGGCGTGCCGGTGCCGTCCGGGAACTTCACTGGCTCCATGCTCATTGGAGGGCTCATAGGCCGCATGATGGGGGCGCTGGTTCGAGACTACGGCAAGCCTGGGATGGCCGTGTCCGGGGTCTATGCGATGGTCGGGAGTGCATCAATGCTAGCAGGCTTCAAGCAGATGGCTGTAGCAGTGGTGGTCTTCATTACAGGAGCTGCCAATGACCTTGGGCTGGTGCCACCTTTGATGTTGGCTGTCACCATCTCCCTGCTCCTCAACAAGCTCATCAACGAGCGGGGTTTCGATGAGGAGCAGATCTTACGGAAAGCGATCGCATATTTGCCAGCCGAGCCTCCACGGCTGCTGGATCGCACAGTGGCCCTGGAGCTTTGCGATGAATTGCCCTCAGATGCGGTGCTGGCACCAGAAGTGGACTTCCGTGCCATCAGAGCTGCGCTACAACAAGACAAGGTGGACTGCTTCCCGGTCTTGAAAGAAGGCGGCCATTGCATAGGTTTCACAACCCGAGCACGTTTGCAAGCAGCAATGGAGGTGTGGCAGACTTCTGGCTTCATTGATGTTTCTGATCGCGGCACCCTCAAGGAGGCTGCTTCGGATCCTGGTGGCGAGCAGATGGGCAAGCTGGTATCAGCGGCAGTTGCAAGGGAATCGAGTTTCTCGGGTAACGTCCTGCCTGTGAAACGCCTCACGGAGCGTGCTCCCTACACCATTTTGGAGGACATGCCCGGCCCCCGGCTCTATGCGCTCTTCGCCAAGGCGGGCGCGAAAGCTGCTTGCGTGATCTCCGAACGAGGAGAGTTCAAAGGAATGATCTCCAGGAAGGGTCTCATTGAGACCACTCGGCGCTATGAGCAGGCAAGCGATGAAGGCCTGGACGAGACAGTTGGGGATGATGACGAAGAACAAAGCTTGGTTGTCCCAACTTAGTCCTCAGTGAGGGTGCGGATCCTTTCTGTCTCACGTCTCACGTCTGGAAGTTCAGCATGTGAAGGCTTGAATGCCGCGAGTTCTAACATGGCTTGCGGGATCACTTAGCATCTGCAACAGTTTAGAGTTGATTGTTTCGAGAGTGTCTGCATGGCAGGATTTGTTACGCCGGGGGTGCCTGAAAGGCAGTCTCGGGCTTCGATGCTGGTATTTGCAGCGCTATACTCGGCGGCTCTCTGGGGCTTAACCCCCAAAGCTTAAATCCAAAATGCTGAGCCTTGCACTTTGCACTCTCAAACTTCAGCCCTAAGAAGTGCTTCTATATTATAGTAAAGATGCCCATATACCCCATATTCTATCTACTCAAGGGACTATATACCAATATATAACCCAGTATAGTAGTTTTCATTCTCTTTTCCATTATCCCTATATAATCTCAATGTAACTTGTTTATAACAATGCCGGAGGCCTATGTGGATGAGCTAGGTTTCCTGGTGCCGCTGTCGGTTGAAGCCTCAGGGATCCATGCTGCTTTTTGAAAGTGTTGTAAGGGTTGTGGGTCTGAGGGGGTTTCTAGACATGATTTGGGCAATTATACTTTAGGGCTACCCTAAACCCTAAACCCTAAACCATGAAGCCATCAATTTGGTGGTGGATCGAAAGGTTGAGAAGACAGGACGAGCCGATAGGTTTGAGCTTTTCTTAAGCTTTGGGCAGCTCATCAGGTTTAGGTTCCTCAAAGCTAATGGAAAAGAAAATGGAAACTACTACAATATATAGGGATATCTAGGGGTTATATTGGGGTTATATAGGGATAATGGAAAAGAAAATGGAAACTACTACAATATAGCTTCAGGAGCTACAGGGCCTTCTGCAGGTCATGAGGATCACGTAGTGAACCTCCTTGGTTTGTTTTGATTTGGGTTGCAGGGGTCACAGGGTGGCACTGCCAGACCCTCCTTCCTAAATGCAATCCTGACATCTTGACTGCAGATAAAAGACCAGAAGCTCAGATAACAGATGGGCAAATGGGCAAACTGCAGTTCGTTCAGAAACTCAAATCGTGGGACAGGACCCTTGTCGGATGCGGCTCAACGGGATCAACCTGAAAGACTTGCAGGCGTATCAGCTTTCATCCTGCTTCGGAGATTGAAAGTTTGATTGTGTGGCGGGTCTTTCTACGGCTGGTAGGTTCTGTAGGATATGTAGTTGGAATTCCTCTTCTTCAGCATCCCTTTACAGTGTAACAGGAACATACAGTATGAGTTTTACTATCAATAGGCTATTCTCCTTGATGGTGCCTTCTTCAGTGCCAGCCTTTTTGCTCTGGTTTCAGCAAGCCATTCACCCAAGAAAATGGACAGGTAGGTTTAAAAGAAAACGAGGCGAGGTGGAGGGTGGCTCACTGTGCAGGGCAGCTGGTCCAAGACGCAGAGAGCATGACAGCAAGTCAGCTCCAGGCCAAGATCTCCAAATGTGGAAACACCCGGAAACACTATAAATCCCTCAACCTCCATACAGAGTCCCCTAAGAATCCTTCATGGCCCTGGCACAATCCTCTACAAATCCCCGATATAATCCCCATAATAATCCCTATATAATCCCCATATAACCCCTATATAACCCCTATATAATCCTTATATAAGCCCTATATAATCTTCTGAAAGCACCACGCCAGATACTGCTAATGCAAGGAGCACCTGCCAGCTGCGGCGCAAGAGGAAACCGAGGGTACCTGGACTGCCGAAGAGGCGTCAGGAGTACTGGTTTAGGGTTTAGGATTTGAGGCTCCTTCTCTAGTCCAAGACAGTTTCCCACAGAGATGTTTGCTGATTAAAAACTAAAGGAATGCGAGTCCTTCCTTGAAGCAGTTCACAGCATCTGTTTCTAGTTTAGCAAGCCCTTACCCCCAAATCCCACATCCTACTTCACAGCCTGAAGCCACATGAAATCCTAGATCCAAGCACTCCTGGCTTAAGCATAACTGCCAGCGAATAGCAAATGCAGGTCGCATCACAGCTCTTTGGGAGGGAGGTGCAGCACGCCAGCTTCCCTGTGAACGAAGCCGGAGGCTGATTCGCTTGTGTATTCTCATCTGGGAGTTGCTGAAGATGATCCCTAGACAAGCCCTAAGCCCATTCTTGGCCTGGTCTGACTGCTGCCGCAGTATTTGCACGTCACATGCGTAGCAGCCTTAGAGTTCCTACAACACCCCACCAAATGACTAAACCCTTTCTTATGTCAAACCTGAAGCCCTAAACCCTGGTGCATGTTCGTCTCTTGTGCGCCGATAGGCACACGCGTCTGCTGGGATGGTCTGGGGCCAAGCTCCATCTGAGAATTCAACTAGGTATTCCTCAAAATCAATGTTGCCTTGCGTGACAAAAGATTAGGATGTTATCCTAACTAAAGAAGGGGCCATTTTTTTGGTGCCCAAGTGCAGCGGCATTGTTGTACGCCCGGGACGCCATTGTTCTACTTCAACTTGTGCCTTTTCCGGCGCAAAATGCTTATAACGTTCACATGGAATCTGTATGGAGGCCAGTATCTTTCAATCATCATGTGTATGTTGTCATTGCTTCTATTCCCCCACCCAAGCTCGCCATCTGGTTCATGGGTAGTTCTAAGCAGGGGTTTGAGTATGAGGAATCCCTAGTGACGCTATCATAACGGCTCGTGCGTTTGGCTTGGCATCTGAGCTCACAGGACATGACTTTCCGGGTGGGTGGGGGGGGCTTCAGTATATTGCATCTTTTTTGTTCGTTCTGGGCAGGGGCGAATTCCAGTAACAAATCCCCATGAGCAGGCCGCCGGGGCGTTCCACACCCTCCACCCAGCCAACCGCGCGAGCGGCCGCGGAGGCTTTGAGAAGCAGGTTAAGGGATTCAGGGTACGAAGGGATTGGCGAACTTCCTTGATCCTCACGCTTACGGCAATTTTTCCTTCTTCCGCAAAGTAGGCGTGTTGCATGTGCCAGTGCTGGGATTCTGGGCTGGTTGGGCTGCCGCCACGTTGGTTCTTGTGCAATACCAAGTCTGCAAAGCCAAGTGGCTGCTGAATCGCTGAAATGCTGATTCAGTCCATGTCTTAGGATGATCTGCCATGTGCATAATGGTGGACTTTCGTCGAATTTATGTCATGTGCTTGCAGGCCGCGGAAATACCCGGTTGAGAAGCATAGGCGCAGTTTCGTCTTCATGCGCCATGCGAGCTTGTCCTAAGCGCGGTTCTGAAAGCTGAGGTAGTTTTTTATGTTTGAAGACTGGCGAGCTGCAGTCTGACTATGACCAGATGGCACCTAACGTAAGTCGTTCACACTCGGATTCGATGTTACTTCCATGCATGCCAGGCAGGCTTTAAGCATCAGCAGCAGTTCCTCCACTCCTTGGGAGGAATGGGAGGCCACTGCCTGTGCGTTGATGCATGATGTCAGCCACTCATCACGTCGCCCCCTCTTGAAAGATAAGGTTTGCGTTTAGCCTCTCTCCTGTGGGTGGTTGATTGTTGGCCGTGCGTGTCCTATGTATCAAGGGCAAAGGCCTCTCTGACGTATACCTCATACCTCATAAAGGGGGCCGCTGTTTTTTGACTCACGCCCTCAAAACCGAAAGTAGAGAACCTGAAGCTCCAAGAGGACAGCCACTTTACCATGCCGCTGGCCAAGTCGTTCGAATCGTACCTGGGCAGCACCATCGCTCGCCTACTGGAAAGAGGGTCCATGGGTTGGGTTGGGTGTCAGTTCGCGGTATGTTTGGGGCAATGGATGCATGCAGTTGGCTTGTTGGTTCTAGGAGTTAAGTCTCTGAGGAGTCTCACATAGGATTCAGTAGGAAGACGTCCAAGGCCCTTAAGTCCAGCCTTCTAAACCTGAGCCCGGAATGATGACTCAGGAGGGCTTCTGTGCGCAGAATTGAAAAACCACATTCCTACCAAAGAAATCCGGACCATAACTATGATACCTACCCTAAACCCTAAACCCTAAACCCTAAATCCTAAACCCTAAACCCTGAAATTCCAAACCATGGCTGCTATCCCACCAACCTTCACCTCCCCTCCAGAGCCGTGATACTTGCGACAGTTTCTATATGGGACTTTCCCAAGTTAGGGTATATCACCCACAATAATGGAGAATCAAATGGAAAAGAAAATGGAAAATGAAATGGAAACTTGGTTAATATAGGTGTTTATGGGGATTTGGGCTTCCCGAAATTAGGGGTACCCTTTTGGGGGTCCCTATAAGAAGGATTGTAGTATTTTGGGTCTATATTGGGGTCCCCCTATTTTGGGAAACTACCATATCAGATACGTGGGGGTTGCATAGGGGATTATATAGGGGAGCAGTATCGGGGTTATCAAGGGGGATACTAAGAGTTGAAACCTCAACCCTAAACCCTGTAGGGTTATAAACGGGGATACAAGGAGTTTAGACCACCCTAAACCCTAAACCCTATAGAGTTATCCAGGGGGAGACTACAGCTCATATGGTTAGACTTTAGCTTATATGGTAGTTTCCCAAAATAAGGGGACCCCAATATAGATCCAAATATATTATAATCCTTATTATGGGGACCCAAAAAGGGTAGCCCCCCCAATTTTGGGAAACCCCCATATGGGCCCACCAGGAGCAACCTGGAGACCATTTCCTTCCGGGCCGAGAAATGCTGGATATGCGACCGGTGCCTGCGCCAGGATAGGAGTATGGCTTCGGAATAATGGTAGTAATGCTAGTACTGGTAGATAGTAAGAGTAAGAGGTAAGAGGTAAGAGTAAGAGTTGCAGTAGTAATGATGATAGAAATGATCGGAATGAAGAATATGCAAGTGTGTTTGTGCCCATCAAGCTAGGCCAGCAGTCACGATAACAACGAGCAGATCCTGCAGTGTATATTATTTGCATGGCTGGTTGCGGTTCACTCCAGGGACTCCAGGGGATACAGTCTGATTCGGGCATCCCTATATGGTGAGTATTAAGACTGAGGGGACATGAATAGGAACATTGAATTGTTGTACATGCCGAGGTAGACCCAGAGCAGTTGCTCTGAAAATTGGCACCCCATTTTCTGGGGTGCTGTTAATAAACCTAAATTAAGTTACCACAATGGGTATTTATAGTAAATAATAGGGTTTTCCCCAATACAGTAACTTAGATTAAGTTCCTTAGCAGCAGCCCAGTTTTCTGACTGTGCTTGCAGTGGGAAGCTTTCAGTTCCCTGAATGTGGGGATGCCAGATGGCACAAGCATAAGAATCCCTGGTACCAATTGCCTGGGGACCCGGGATGATGGAAAAGACTATGGAAGCTACTATTGCAAATTGGGGTTTTATGGGGATAATGGAAAAATGGAAAATGAAGTGGAAACTGCTACATTATAATAGGCTACATATTGGGGTTATAGGGTATACGAGGGTGAAAGGGACAGAAGTAGGGTCCCCGTTCAACTGGGCAATTCCACGTTGGGCCTTCTTTTGCGCAAGTGGCATGCACCCTAAACCTGTAGTCTACCTACTCTTTCTAGCATAACCCTAAGGAAATATGGAGAATATCCTTTTTGTTGTAGGTCTAAGGAGACCCTAACCTTCAACCCTAAACCCTAAACCCTAGTGCAGGTTTCAGCCCATCAAGCTGGTCTGGACTCCTGCGATTTCTGGCAGGCTCGAGGAAGATGAGGCTGGATGCTGATACCTGCATAAGGTTATATAGGGATGATGGAAAAGAACATGGAAACTACCAGGTTATAAGAGGGTATATATTTATTGGGGCTAGTAAGGGAATTTAATGGAGATTGAATTGGAAGAGAAAATGGTCAATGACATGGAAACAGGGTTTGTAGGGGTAATATACTTAATGGGAGTTACTAGGGAATAAGGGAAACATTCTATGTAATCCCTACATTATTTTTCCCTTATTTCCTAGTAACCCTCAACACGGCATGGGTAGCTTCTCATATTTTTGGGCTCCGTGTTTTGGATCTCCATAAAATACTAGGCTTCTAAACCTAAACCCTATAATAGGGTACCCCAAACGGGGTTGACGGTTTTGAATTACATGCGTGTTTTTTTGTGCCTGCCGTACCCTGGTGAGTCCCATGGGTGTGGGAAACCTGAGGCCCTGAGCCCTGAAACTGCCTTCATCACACCAGGGGGTTTCTCAAAATTAGGGGTATATTACCCACAATAATGGAGAATCAAATGGAAAAGAACATGGAAAATGAAGTGGAAACTTGGTTAATATAGGTGTTTATGGGGATTTGGGTTTCCCAAAATTAGGGGTACCATTCTAGGGGTCCCCATAATAAGGACTATACTATTTAGGGTCTATATTGGGGTCCCCCTATTTTGGGAAACTCCCACCAAGGTCAACTCAGTGCATGCCTATGTCAGCTGGAAGCCCAGTGCCAGCTGCAAGCTGCAACCGAGCGGTCAACTGCAAATTAGGAGCTGTCTTTGTGTAGACGGCAGTATCCGAGCAAGTGGAGCCGTTCTGCACCGCCGGTCGGAGGATTCAAGCGACACTCCGGGTGCCCTGGTTTTAGTTCTTATAATAAAAACCCGAAAATCCTAACTTGCTGGAGCACGTGCAATGGAACTGCGGTGGAAATCACACCACCTTGCCTCATGCCCCAAGCAGTACAGCATTTTGGGGAGCTTAAGTTACGAACAGCTTTGCTGCCCCCACAGTAGTGTACATAGTGTCTTCCATAAATTGTGGGAACCCAATATAATTAGACACCCAAATACTATAGTTCTCACTGTATGGACCTCAAAATAAGCGACTCTATTTTTTGGAAGCCGTAATCGGTGTAAACCACGATATGATCCCACATTCCATTTCTGCTTTCTTTGTGATCTTCCATCATTGGCAGACTACCCCTATATCACCCTACACAATCCCCATATAGTTGACAGTCATGCCTTCCGTGTATGAGGCACCGATGATTTCCTGCGTCCGACGGTGCTGAGACGTACTGGATCTAACCAGGCCTGGACAAGTTTATGTAGCAAACTTTTTGGGGTCTACGGTTTAGGTTTGGTAAGGTTTAGGTTGTTGGGTCTAGGGTTTAGTGTAGAGGTTTTAGCTTTGGTTAGTCTTTAGGGTGTAGGATTCTCGTGACGTTTTGTGTGAGTGTAATCAGGGTTGCTTAGGATCATTGGTGTGCGTAGTATTTTGGCCTTTTCTCCAATAGTAAGCACCACCAACCATTCTGACGGGATTTATATACTTGCTTGTATACATGAATACATGTGAAAGAGTCTACTTAAAATCTTCTTGAAGTGAGGGATCTCCTTTATTCCCTAGGTTTCTTATTGTCTTCTACTTGATTTTCATAGACGACTTCAGAATTATGCAAGCGAGGCCAAAGGACATTGTAATTAGAGTTCGGGGTCCTTTTCACTTTCTGCGTTTGTTTTAGTGTTGTTTTCATACAGGAAGTTGCATCAAAGAGCCGAAAGGAATTCTAATTAGAAATCAGGGCGGACTTTATTTCCTAGGTTTGTACTAGTTTGATTGTAGAAGTTGTTAGAATTTTGGAATTAGGGATCTCCTTTTCGTTTCCTACACGTCAATTGATTTTATGCGGTATTCTGAATCAGTCCCTGTTTAATTCTTTACAATATTCCACTCTAATTAGGATCTTTGATCGGGGGGTGACGTCGTATGCTTTCAGGGGAAGGGATTGCATCCTACCTCCAGGTCTTGGAAGACGCCAGCTGAAGTAGGCCAAGCCCGAATGTCTTCCTGGCTGCTGCTTTGTACCTAATGAACTGGATACTTTGATCGCAAGTACTTCGACCATTGTGACTGTGATTGCTGCAAGTCCTTCGCCCCTTTTCTGGCCCAGAATGCCGAATACCTAAACCCGAAACCCAACCCTAAACCCCAAACCCCCAAGCCCCTAGCCCCTAGCCTTAAACCCGAAGCCCCAAGTTCCAGGCGGTTCGCTTCTTAGCCTATCGCATGGTTCCCAAGATGAAGGAGGCTTTGAGCTCGGTCTGCACGGGCTGGATATGAATAGTCTGAAGTTCATGGGATTTTGATATTTGTTGCTACAGCCTTTTGTGCGTTTAGAGCCTTGCCTGGAATTAATGACCATCAGTTTGAGATTGCCTAAAGCACTACATATCTCCCTGTGTCTACCCTTGAAATACATGTCCTGTACAAAGCCCATACTCTGCTAGTTGTGCTTTAATGTGAACCTTCAAGCATGGCGTGATCTGCAATGATCACTTGAGGCAGCAGTAATGGCACTTGAAGTTGCTGCAGGGATTCTGATCATGCAGATGTAGCTATCGCAATCAGAACCCAAAATTTGAGCTGAGTCAAGGGTTATATAGGGCTCATATAGAGTTTATTTAGGGATTAAATAGGGGTTATATATATATATAGAGGGGTTATTTAGGGGGTATAGGGGTGGGTGGAACATTGCAGCCTGAGCAGTGCTGGCATTGCGTGTTCGTTAGTCGTTCTTGCTTCTTTTGAGACCCTGCTGGTCGTCTTCCGCATCAACGGTGTACTCGAGGTGGCAAATGCAGCTTGGCTTGGTTGGCTCTATGTGAGCAGGCGATGGAGCAGAACCTGACCAGACCCCAAACCCACCTTTCAGAATGTGAGAGTTTCTAGAAACAAGGGTCCCTGATGTAGATCTCAATATATTTGAATCCTTCTTCCTGGGGGGACTCCCAAAAGGGACTCCCCCCACACCCGGTTTTTCGATATCTGGCTAACTCAGGACATGCCGGTTCGCTTCCTGCCGTGCCCAGTGCCAGCCTCAGGCTGCAAACCTGCAAGTGTGCGGTTGAAAGGAAGTGAAGAGCCAATAGAAGCATTACATCGGGGTTATATAGGGGTTATATAGGTATTATGGAAAAGAAAATAGAAACTACTATATAGCCAGCATTTTCTTGGAACTTGGGGCAGTGAGTGTATGCGGACCCATTGGCCTGCTTGATCTCTCCGGAGGGGGTTGGAGGAGCAGTTGGCTTCATGAACTCTGTCAGGCGTCATAATAAAACAAGATGGGGAATGCTACGCGGAGGAAGTTTACGTTGTCTTCAGGACATGTAAGCAACATTTCCTTGGATGTCCTGGCTTCCGCAACGGGTTGTAGCAATACGCCCTTTCCACATTGCTAAAGATTGTGTGCAGACCCTGTCATCTAGGGTGCAGGAAGTCCTACCGTTCAATATTCCCAATATCTTAGAAACTACCACCATGGGAGTGTTTAATGTTAGGGGTGTGGAGGGGGGGTTCAGAAAAGGGGAATGATTATGCCATCATTCTCTCCTCCAACATTAGAGGGGGTGGGGGTTTCATTTTAGTGGGAGGGGATTGGCCAACCTTAGCCCAAACCTTGAGTCCTAACCACCATCTGGTAAACAGTATATAAGTTCAATTCCCATTTCAGTATCCATTTGTTTTTCCGTGTGTTCCCCATTAGGAGGGGCACTCTCCCTAAACCCTAAATGCCAAATAATACCTCCCTAGCAGGCTGTTGGCACAAAAAGGTGAGAAAGGATCTAAAACATGATAGCTTTCATGTCATCATCCGTTTGATTCTGTATTATTGGGGTATGCTATGCCAATGGGCTACCACAGTTTCCGTTTCATTTTCCATTTGCTTTTCCATTTGACTTGCCCTTAGTGGGGTAACCTTCCTTACTACCCTACATTTCCATAAATATTCTCGGTATATTTCTATATAAGCCCTACATCTCCACCTTATGGTAACTTAGCATCCTGGTTGCGCGGCTCAGGTGAAGGTCTCCCAAGTCAGCGAAGCGGAACTTGCCAGCTTTCTGCCAGCAGAAGGCATTGGTTTGGGGTTTGGGGTAGGTGACATTAGGATGAGGTGGGAATTTAAGATGAAGGGATACGTGTTGAGCAGTTAGGGAACTTCGTGGGGTCGATCTACTCTGCGGGATACTGGTTTCAGCCCTCAGGTGGTATGGCTGGGCCTGCTTTGAGCAGGCCTGTTGATGAGAGGAATTGAAAGCGCGGGTGCATCAGGTGTCTTAGAGTCAAGGATTTGTCTCACCATGTGAGCACACATCACTGGCTGTCACAGCATTGTGGAGTTTCGTTGTTAATGGGCCAGCAGCTGAGAATCATCAAGCCTTAAGCCAACCCTGCTTCAAGACTTCCCACTGTCTTGTCCATCTACATTTTGAAGCCTCGTACGTCGAGATCTAGACCCCCATCAAACTATGAGCCCTACTGGCTTCCTACGCTTTTTGAAGAAAAATCTGCTCAGGGGCGGGGCAAGCTGATTCGCCCGGCGATTCGGCGGTAGAGGACCGACACTGCTATGACAAATCATCAGCTCGACAGACCTTCCGGATTGCACAAACTCCCACCCTACTTAACCTTCAGTGGTTCGTTGTTGAAATCTCTTCTCTCCACCTATCTCCATGTAAGTAATGAGAACAGGCCTCTAGTCATCATCCTGATCACTTCCCAATTCGTGTCATGTTAACGCGGCCGCCAGGAAACCAAGGTAATCACCGAGACGCTGTGGGCAAATGAGCTGGTTTTCAAGGCAAATAGCGCATTCTGCATGTGAAGTGCATGGTTTTGTTTTGAGGTCTCTGCAGGGATCTCAGTGATCATTGAACGCCTACAGTGGCATGACTTTGTGTACTCCTCTCGAGCGGTTCTATACATGTGAGGTGCATGAGCCGGGCTGTGAATGGCAGAGAAAATCAGCTCGTCAGAACGGCAATTTTCAGCATAGCGCTTGCACTACTGGGTGTTCAGAGAGCGCGGAATTCCAAAACCGCAGCCCAGACACTGAGCTGTCAGCCTTGAACAGGACTGTGCAATGCAAAGGAAGTAGAAACAACAACGTTGGTTGTTACAGCGAGGCCTCGTTGAATGGCGTTTTTGGTGGAAATGCAAGCAAGGAATATATGCAGAACTGTCGGGACTTCATGCACGATTAGGGCAACACAGCAACCAGGACCTTCGCGGCTTTCCGCTGGTGGTCACGGAGGACGGGGCATGACCGTGTTTGGGATGTGTTTTCTGTGGTTTTTAGGTTGCTTCAGTATCTTGATGAAGAAAATGCTGAACCAACTCAATTACATTACTCTAGACGTTGCCGCACCTCCATTTCCTATGTGGCGCGATTCTTCCACCTAGAATCCACCCAACCATTGAAGGATTGAAGTGGCAAATGGCCATCTACCATCTACCGATTGAGGTTTGCTTCAAGCGATCACGCTTTCTACAATTTCGAACCCTGAGCATGGGCTGATCTGTGGATAGGCTGAGCAATCTCAGCACGTTCGAGCAGTAGGCCAGATCCTTTCTGACAATTCCACTGGTAGAACCCATGTGCAATCCCACGTCGACCCTCCTGTGTTAGTCTGAATTCTATTGGCCCGTGACGCAGGCTGCCGTATCCTACTCCGGAAGAATTGCTACTTGTAGCATGCTGATTCAGTGGTTTCGGGAAATGGCTCATGTCGGATTTTGCCAAACCAGAAGCTCCTTGTCAAGACAGTGCCCCTACGCCCGACGCCCTACTTTGAAAAGTTCCTGTTGAAGCTTGCAATACAATACCACGATTTTTGTCGAATAGAGTTCCATGTCCTGTAGCCATGTAAGAAGTCCTTGAACCTGAGCTACTTGGAGGTTCATGCTAGTTTCAACCAGGGTCATAGCTAGTGTACAGCTAGGATATCTATAATAACAGCCAGATACAGCCCTCGTTGCAGCACATGTGACCTTACTTAACTTTATCCAGAATTCAATACATGTATCGCTCTGTAGAACTCTTGGATACAACATGCTTATAATGAAGACCTTATAATGAAGCTCCTCTGCAAACAACAAGCCTCCCACCTCCCTAGCAAGTATCCCCCGTGAAGTACCACCCCAAGCCCCCTTTGACTGCTTGTGGGAGGATCAAAAACAGTATTTACAACAAAGAAACACACCACACTTATAATCTCACATATTATTCTAGTTACTATTATTACGATTTTTGCTATCATCATATGATGATTTTTGTAATGATCAGTAGTATTGATAACACTATTACTATTAATGCACCTACAAGTAGAGGATGCGGTGGCAGAAGGGAAGCTGGAAGTCTACCCGCGCACTGTGGATCGGGGAGAGGCCGCCTGGTGCTACAGCATCAATACTATTTGAGAAAATGGAGATTCTACTGTTCTCCTGTGTGAAAGTCTTCTGAGTGTTGAGGTGCATGGACTAGTTGCATGCTTGAACTATTTTCAATATCTGCTCTTGAGCAAGAATTATATTAACAAAATAATAGCAAGTATAGTAATAGTAATAATCATAGTAATGATAGTACCGACACTAGTAAGTAGTAAAGATAGGAACAATAAATATAAGAACAGTAATAATAAAAATGAGGAACTGCAGGGCAGCTTGAAACATGGTCATGCCTCTCAGACTTTTAGACACACAATTGTTCCAGTTAGAGGGTTGAAAGCACTTGCGTTGGACTTCTCTTCAGTGCCGTTGTGCTTGTGTTCTTCCTACATTTTACTACGGTTTGATCTTTCTCAGGATTCGATCTCCGATTGTGGAAGCAAAGCTTATCTCCCGTAGTAAGTTGAGTGGCTGCTGCTTTTGCTCTTTTTTCAAGGGCGTGGGGGGGTTGGAGAAATCATGCAGAGTCTCGCATCTTCGGAGAAAGGCTCGATCCTGAGAAGCCTGTATGGCAGCAATATGGAGCTGCCAGCATCTGCCTCACTCCTTACCTGTTTAATAGTAGTAGTAATAAAAAGAACAACCATAAGAATAGGCATGAGAATAATGACAAGAAACATAATAGTAAGAATAATAGCAGATAATGGCAATAACTTAGGTGGACCCCCCACCCAGTAATAATAAGGAATATATTAGGGTCCTCTTATATTCCTATTATACCACTATTACAGGGTGGGGGGTCCTCCTAAGTAATAACAATTGTCCGAATCCATTCTGCAAGGCTCCGGAGATGCCAAAGTGGGACAAGTCTCAGTCCATCTTTGCTTCCTGGAGGGAGGTGGATGCGGCCCTGCCCTTAAAAGTTTTCTGTTACTGTTATGAGTATGCTTGTTATTACAATTATAATCACTATAGTTGTCATTTTTAGTGCTCTTATCTTTTGCTTTTGTGCTACTACTTGTATGATTTTTGTTATTGGCTCCGCCGGAGCGTACACGTGCAAAAAATGTATACTTGGCCGACCTCTTCGGACGTGGCCTGCGTGGCACGAACCACACATTCGAAGTGTTTCGAGGGCTTGAAGTACTGCGTATAACATGCATCGTGTTTTTCGCGTTCCAAGTGCACCCGATAACCAGTGCATCCATGACCAAACCATAACAACGTTCGTGTTCCCAGAGCATACGGTCACGAGAGCATCGACGCCCAAACCATAGCAACGTTTGTGTTCCCAGAGAATACGGTCACGAGAGCATCCAGGCCCAAACCATAATAACGTGCATGTTCCTAGAGCATATGGTCACGAGAGCATTCATGCCCAAACCATAATAACGTTCGGGTTCCCAGAGCATACGGTCACCAGAACATCCATGCCCAAACCATAATAACGTTCGTGTTCCCAGAGCATACAAGGGTGCACTTGCCATGACAAGCATGCAGATGCTTGACGCTTGCGGGTTTACGGATGTTGCGTTTCGGGTTAATTACGTTGCTAACATTTACGGGTTTGCCGACTTGCAAGTCACATCCACGATGCCCCGGACAATTGCAGTTCCTCCAGAACCTAGATGCCTTTATAGAATCAGCCTCCGCAAGCGCTTCACTTCGAATCCTATAATATACAACCCCCAGGATGCAGGGCTTCATCAAGAACAAACCCTCAAATCTCAAATGCTGGCGATGAGAATCCCCTGCAAAACGCAGTATTTTTGCAAAGGCACGCGCAATTTTTTCTCATTTTTTGGACGTGCATTTTTGGGACGGCTCATAGGTGCGTGCTTGCAAAAATACTGCGTTTTGCAGTGGATTCTGCACTTTAGCGTTGCGCACCGATGAATCGGTGCGCGTTTACGATCCGACAGACCGCTGTTATTGTTATTACTATCATTACAAGCAGATGACTTCCTGGGGGTTAAGTAGGGAATTCCCTCTTCCAGGAGGAGGGTCATGTTGTTTGGACTCAGTGTTAGGATTGGCGAGGGCATGTCGTTGGAAATGAAGTCCCTTTCCACGAGAAAATGCAAGATTCTGCTGAGCCCTTCCTGGACAAGATGCTGACGGCAGACATGACGCTTGGCAGTACTTTGGGTTGCATGTTGGCATGTAGCTTGGCCATGTCGTTTCTCAACAAAGCAGTACTGTTGGCATGCTGCCTTGCTGTGTGTGATTATGTCTGCTAGGGCTACTGCTGTTGCTACTGTGAGTCTAGGGCCTTCGTATGTTTCTAGCACCAAGACTTGCCAGGAAATACTGCCGGATCCAGAAGTTTGCCCCTGACCAGAACAGCACGCAAGTCAAACAGCAAGCGCCCCAGCAGATGGGGACAGGGGTGTTGATCTCAGGCCCCTTACTGGAGAAGTTTCTGCTTTGTAGCGTTGGTTGGGCCATCATCTCTTGAAGCTTGTGTGAACATTATTGTGATGAGCTGCCATGGTGAGTCGGAATCTAACCCGAGCAACTAGGACGATGGCAAAAGCAAACTGTAGCAGCTCAATACCAAGCTGCTGAATTACCAAGATGGGACATGGCAACAGCGCAACAAAGTATCTGATGTGAGCATAGTCCTCTAGGTATGTCCTCTAGGTATTTCTCCAAATCAGAGTTGGCCCACATATTCCCAAAATGATGCACTGCTTCAAGCACGGCCCATTGTTTTGAGAAACTCCCATGTGAAGTCGCTCGAAGTTTCGTTTCGGGCTTGGGTTTGTTCAAACATGTTGAATCCCTTGTCTCCAGCGATGAAACAATCCTCCCCTTGCAATAAGACCATGCTGTGTGTGAACGGCAGCGATATGCAAGGAAGCACGAGTGGGGTTTTGGGAACTTCCAGATGACGGCACCTGCAACAAGTTTTGCTGCCAAGGGCAATCTTGCCGTTCTATGCCAAGCTGGTATCCGCCTACCGCAGGGTCCTGAGAGCAGTTGAGAATCGCTGCGGAAGCCCGTGGAGGTGTCCATAAGAGCGCTAGCAAGCTGTATAGTAACTCATCACCACACATCATAGCAGCAACAGACGTAAACAGCCAACAGAAAAAAACAGCACCTGGTGCAGTCGCCGCCAGCGCCTTCGCTGCTGCATCTGCTGATTCCGTTTCTGCTGCTGCCGATGATGATGCTGCCGCCAATGATAATGGCAATGGCAATAGTGTTTTGCGCTCATCCTTTCAAGAGTGGAGAAACTGGAAACGGCATTGTGTCACCACGCTCGCAATGCAAATGCTCCCAATGGTGCTGTTCACCTCATCTTCTGAGACCATTTCTAGCTCATCTCACTGCTGTTGGAACTGATTGGGATTACCAACGCACACTATATAACCCCTATATAGCCCATTATAGTGGTTTCCATTTTCTTTTCCATTATCCCCATATATAACCCCAATATAACCNNACCCCTATATATACCCTATTATATTCCATTCCTGCATCCCCTCCTGTGAAGCCTCAACACCTGGGAGAAAAGTGAAGACCTGAGGGCAGATGTCCAGCTGGGCAGAGAAGCATCAGGTCTTCGGGGTGTGGTCGCCCTGTTTGCTTGGGGATCTCAAGGGTTCTGGATTTTTTTGGCTACAGAAAGGCTAAGGGCGCAGGATTTAGCAGAGCAGAGAGTTTTGGGGGGACTTTGCCCATTTTCTTGGTCGGTTTCAGGGCCCATCTAGATCCAGATAATTTCAGATCAATGTTGGTGGAGCTTGCCTGTCTAGAATATACATCCTAAGTCTGAGGTTGAGGGGCAGCTTCAGGTCCCCCACAAGTTAATATGGATGCGCGCTGCATGTATATGTGTGCATGCGCCATGCATGCACGCATATGTACATGCACCCAGACACGCATCCTTGTATACATTCTTGCCTACATACCTGTATGATCCATGTGCTTCTTTCCAATAAACCCTATAATCCCTATAGAACCCCTATATAACCCATTATAGTAGTTTCCATTTTCTTTTCCATTATCCCTATATATAACCCCAATATAACCCCTATATACACCCTATTATGTTATAGTAGCTTCCATTTT